>RCUC01154439.1:0-76019 GCA_003697995.1 Taxidea taxus jeffersonii
TGCATGTGAAAACATATTAATGTTTGTTTTTTTATATTTTGGATATAGACATTGTCTTAGGAAGAATATGTAAGAATTAAGTAATAATTGTTGCTTAGGAGGACAGTTAGAGGGACTGAGACCATGGAGTGGGGAAGGCTTATTCTACACCACAGACTGTTTGGTACCTTTTGAATTTTGACCCATTTTTCAGATATTGAACTATTCAAAGATTTGTGCTATTCAAAAACAAATAATAGAGCTAGGTTTATATTGTTTCACTAATAGATTGACTTTTTTAAGGTATTAAAAAAATATGAAATACTACAACACTGGAAACAAATCTGTTACATTCTCTATTGTTGAATTTAAGTATAAATGCTTCCATGATAAAAGTTGGCTTTGGGAGTGGACCTAATATATCTGACTGTGGCCTAAGACTAAATTTCATTTTTTTAAAGGGATTTGTATGTTTCCTCTATGACAGCTTTCTAATTTCTATATTTTTGACTTCATTTTCTAGTTTCTACATTAAAGGATCAGTTGGAAGACTTAAAGAAAGTCAGTCAAAATTCACAGCTTGCTAATGAGAAGGTGGCACAATTACAAAAGCAGGTGAGTTTTTGGAATAAGATTTTTTTTAATTATAATTAATTAAAATAAGTTGGTATTTTGGTCAAACCTATTCTCTTGCTCTTTTTTTTTTTTTTTTCCAATAGCTAGAAGAAGCCAATGACTTACTTAGGACAGAATCAGATACAGCTGTCAGATTAAGGAAGAGTCACACAGAGATGAGTAAGTCAGTTAGTCAGCTAGAGTCCCTAAACAGAGAATTGCAGGAGAGAAATAGAATTTTAGAGAATTCCAAGACACAGACGGACAAGGACTATTACCAGCTGCAAGCTGTATTAGAAGCTGAACGAAGAGACAGAGGTCATGATTCTGAGATGATTGGAGACCTTCAAGGTAATACTTTTTGTTATTATGGTAAAATATACATAACATAAAATTTACTGTTTTAACCATTTTTAAGTATACAGTTCAGTGGCATAAAGTCCAGTCACATTTTTGTGCAACCGTCACTACTCTACATCTCCAGAACCTTTTTATCATCTCAAACTAAAACTCTATGCCCATTAAATCATAATTCCCCATTCTCCCTCCTTCAGGCCCCTGGTAACCACCATTCTACTCTATTAATTTGACTATCTCATAAAAGAGGAGTCATACAATATTTATCCTTTTGTATCTGTGTTTTTCATCTTAGTGTAGTATTTTAAGATTTATCCATGTTGTAACATGTATCGGAATTTTCTTTTTTTAGATATGGAGAAAAAAGATCCCTCCTGTGCCTCTCCCACCTTTGGTGGGAATGCACATTGGTGCAGCCACTGTGGAAAACTGTGGCAGTTTCTCAAAAATTAAAAATATAATTACTGGGGGCACGTGGCTCAGTCAGTTAAGCATTCAGCTCTTGATTTGGCTCAGGTCATGATCTCAGGCCTGGGGGTTGAGCCAGTGTCAGGCCCCGCACTCAGTGGGCGGTCTGCTGGGGATATTCTCTCTCTGGCTTCCTCTACCCCTCCCCATCCCCGTGCTTGCTTTCTTTTTCTAAAATAAATAAGTCTTTAAAAAAAAGAAAAAATACAGAATTATTACATGACCCAGTAATTCCACTACTGGTTACTTACCCATAGAATACAAAAACACTAATTTGAAAAAAATACGTGTGCCCCTTTGTTTATTGCAACATTTACAGTAGCCAAGATATGGAAGTAACCCAAGTGTCCCTCCATAGATGAATGGATATAGAAGATGTGGTGTGTATATATATGTGTGTGTATATATATAAATGTACATATATGCACAACGGAATAATTACTCAGCCATAAAAAAGAATGAGAGTATAATGCTAACTGAAGTAAGTCAGAGAAAGACAAATACCATTTGGTTTCACTCATTCGTGGAATTTAAGAAACAAAAGAACAAACAAAAAAGTCAAAAAATAGGCACTTAGAGGGGCGCGTGGTTGGCCCAGTGGGTTAAAGCCTCTGCCTTTGGCTCAGGTCATGATCCCAGGGTCCTGGGATCAAGCCTCACATTGGGCTTTCTGCTCAGCAGGGAACCTGCTTCCTCCTCTCTCTCTGCCTGCTTCTCTGCCTACTTGTGATTTCTGTCAAATAAATAAATAAATAAATCTTTTTTTAAAAAAAATAGGCACTTAGATACAGAGAACAAACTGGTGGTTGCTAGTGAGATGTGGGTGACATAGGTGGTGAAGGATTTTAAGAACACAACCAGTGAGCATTGAGTAATGTGTAGAATTGTAGGATCATTGTATTGTATACCAGAAACTATTATAATACTGTAATTATACTTCAGTTTAAAAAATTCAAATTTAAAAGAAGAATTTTTCTTCCTTTTTAAGGGTGAATAATATTCCACTGTGTGAATTCCACATTTTATCAATGGAAGATAATTTTTAAATGTTTATTTTTAATTGTGTCTAAAACATTTACCATATTAATCATTTTTTTTAAAGATTTTATTTATTTATTTGACAGACAGATATCACAAGTAGGCAGAGAGGCAGGCAGAGAGAGAGGAGGAAGCAGGCTCCCTGCCGAGCAGAGAGCCCGATGTGGGGCTCGATCCCAGGACCCTGGGATCACGACCTGAGCCGAAGGCAGAGGCTTTAACCCACTGAGCCACCCAGGTGCCCCCATATTAATCATTTTTAAGTGTAAAGTAACGTAGTTTTGATCATATTATTCTCCAAGAAAATGATCTTGGGCACCTGGGTGGCTCAGTTGGTTAAGCATCTGACTCGATTTTGGCGCAGGTCATGATCTCAGGGACATGAGATCCATCCGTGCGTTGGGCTCTGCGCTGGGCCTAGAGCCTGCTTGAGATTCACATGCACTCTCTCTCAAAAAAAAAAGTTATCTTGAAGTGGTTTCTTTCTCTTTCAGGATAATGCTTACTTTTCTGTCATACAATAGTTTCTTCACTGTGACAGGCACCCCCGTGAGGTCAGTAATGTGGTATTTCCAATTTTACAGCTGGATTACTAAGAACTTAATTTTAAAATGTACCTAATTCACAAAAGCCTTACTCAAAGTGGGACTAATCCAGAGAGAAGATTATCACTATTAAAACCTGGGAATTCCTTGTGCATTGTAGGCAGAAATAGAAACTCAATTACAGAAACAGAATCCCACTAAGAATAAAGGATTAGGTTCTTGGGAAGGTTACGACTACAAATATCAGCAGTCTTTATGAATCTAAAAGGAAAAAGATTGAATGTAACTAATAGTAAAGGAACACTTTTGGTAATGTTAATATAATGAATTCATTTTCAAAAAGATGACTGCCTCTACCAACTTCTCACATATTTTTCTACTCCTATTAGCGACAGCATCCATACTACCTAATCAAAACAGATATTCAGGGAAGTTGCCTGGCTCAGGGGAAATTTGGGGGAGGGGTAGTCCTTTTAACCTTAGTCACAGGATGGGAACATAGTTTGGGGTCTCTTGGGGCTTGATGATTAGCTATAATTCTGTAGAGAGAGGTTAGGGTCAGTTTTTGTGACTATGGAAACGGAAATTAGGATCTCCCTTTGGTTTTTAGCTGAGGAGTGTTGTGCAATCTTATTTCTCAGGGACTAGGCTTAAAATAGATCTGAATATAAAACTGAAAAAGTAACCTCATATATGTATTTAAAAAGCTTCATACTTGACTTCCCTAAATGCTTTTCTAGGCTTTTCTTTTTCATTTTAAGATAGATTTATTTGAGAAAGACGGTGCATGGGCGGGGGTAGGGGGCATGAGTGGGAGAGAGTGACCCAAACAGACTCATACAGACTCCACACTGACCACGGAGCCTGAGGGAGGGCTGGATCCTGAGACCCTAAGAGCACGACCCCAGTGGAAACCAAGAATCAGACCTTCAACTGACTGTACCACCCAGGTGCCCCTCCAAGCTTTTTTATATACAACTTAGTACCTGTGTGAAAGTCACTTCACCTGCCTTCTGTATCTATAAACCAGAGAAATTAGAATAGGAACTTAGATATCATTCCAGTTTTAAAATTCTTTAAGTCTGTGATCTTTTGGGTATGACTAAACTTTGAAGTGCCTTTGCTTTCAAGGAAGAGACCATGATCCATATGTTCATCAACAACAGTTTTAATGGAATCTAATTGTTAGATGTTGGTGAAGTTAAGGAATGTTTATAGCATGCTTTATGGTTGATGTTTATCCTTTTTCAGTGCTCCCTAAACTTCAATTTAGTTTGGAATTTAAATGTGACTCACAGCTCATATGCGCTTAAAAATGCACACAATTTACCTGAGGTTCAACATATATACAAAGATACATCATAGTAAAAAAGAACTTAGTTTCTATATTAACTTTTTATAGTTCATAAGGAATTTCAGGTCCCTCGGGTATAAATTTCTCATAGTTTGATGTTGGGCTTCTGACAAGGTCATGATTATTTCTTAGTTAAATGTCTTCCATGTATACATAGTAGGCAGAAGCTTCTCTGTATGTATGGGAAATGACTCCTAAAACACAATTGGTTAGTAACTATTTTAGGCTTTGTAGGCCACATATGTATCTCTGCTATATATTCTTCTTTTTTACCTTTTACAACCCTTTAAAAATGAAAAAGCATTCTTAGCTTCATGTCTATAGAAAAACAGCTTGAGGGCCTGAAGTTTGCCAACACCTGGACTCGTATTTCAGGAAGGCTGCTGTAGCAGACAAAAGCTAAATTGCAAAAGTCTAGGATGTCAAGGCTTAAAGCAAGTGGACAAAGAGTGAAATGTCATGAAGGAATAAAAATTTTAAATGAAATTATAAGCTCTTCATCTAGTAGTTACGTTAATGATTCTTAGTTTGAAATGCAAAGAAATAAATTTTTTACATTAACCATTTGGAAAAGATTTTTAAAAAGCTATTGTTTAGTTGGTTTCTTAACTTTGTAATTTGGAATATTTCAGACATATACCAAAGTAGAATATTATAATGACCATGTATACTCAACATCCAGCTTCAGGAATCATCTAACAGCCAGTCTTGTCTTTTTTATACCCCAAACCTCTGACACTGAATTATTTTGAAGCAAATCTCAGACATTACTTTGTTTAGTTTATAAATATTTCAGTATATCTTAAAGATTCTTCAAGAAAAAAATAACCACAATATCATGAAACCTGGAAAAAAGGTGACAGTATTGTAACATACCTGGTAGTCAGTGCTCACATTCCTCTAGCAGTTCTATAATCTTTTGCTGTTCTTGTCTTTATTTTGTTTGAATTTGGATCCTATCAAGGTCTACACATTGCATTTCATTAATGTGTCTCTTAGGCTTCTTTTATCTATAAATACCCCCTCCCTTTTTTATTCTTTTTAGTTTGTTGTTGCTGTTATTTGAAGAAATTAAGGGTTAAAATTTATTTTATTGAACATTTCCTTCTGAATTTTGCTGATTCTGTCTACTGCTGTCAGTTAACATGTTGCTCTGTCTCTTCTGGTACTCTAAGCTGGAACTTCTAGATATTTGATCTATTTCAGGTAGGGCTTTGGCAAGAATACTTATAAGCAATATTATTTAAGCACCAGGGGGCAGATAAAGTCTGGCTGTCTTATTTTGTGATATTAGTAGCCATTAATGATTGTTGCCTAGATCCTGTGTCTATTTAAGAGTTTTCAACTGTAATGACCAAGTTTTATCATTCCTCATTCATTTGTTACCTGGAATACTGCTATAAAGATAAGCGTTTCTCATCATTTATGTAGTACATAGAGGTACAGCTTATAAAAAAAAGATTAAATACATGATTCTTTCCTTTTCGTAAAGGATTCTCCATCCTCCAAAGATGCCCAGTGACATTTTTTTAATATATTTATGAACTCCTGGATTTTAATATATTTGATATGTCTAAGTCCATTGCAGTATTTTTATTGATGCTCACTTGAGACTAGTGATTGCTTGTTTTTGAACTTTATGAGTAGAATCATGCAGTAAACACTCTTTTGTGTCTGGTTTATTTGATTACCCCTATGTTTATGAGATTGTCTGTATTGTTGTATAGGCAATAGTTTGTTGTTCTTACTGTGTGGTGTTCCATTTATTATGTATGACCACTGCAGTTTATCATTTATTCTATGATAAAACCTGTATACTGTAGTTATTTCCATTTGGGGGCTATTATGAATAGCACTTACAGGAATTTTCTTGTACGTGTTTTTTGGTTATCATACCTGTGCATTTTGTTGGTATACAATTGGAGTGGCAGTCATAGAATGTGTTTAGTTTTAGTAAAAATATCCCAAATATAGACATACTGTGTTTTATTGCTCTTTGCTTTATAACACTTTGATATAACTGCCTTTTTTTATAAATTGAGCAATTTACAGCAGCCCTGCATTGAGGAAGTCTTTTAGCACTATTTTCCAACAGCATTTGTTCATTTCATGTCTGTTTGTCACATTTTGGTAATTCTTGAAATATTTCAAACTTTTTCATTATTATTACATATATTATAATGAACTCTGATCAGTGATCCTTGGTGTTACTATTGTAATTGTTTTGGGGTGCCATGAACCACACCCATAAAAGATCACAGACTTAATTGATAAACATTGTGTGTGTGCTGACTGCTCTACCTGCCCGCCTTTCTCCTGCCTCTCTCTCTCTTCTTGGGCCTTTATTTTTTGAGACACAACAATATTGAAATAAGGCCAGTTAACAGTTACCAACAATAGCTGCTTAAGTCAAGGGAAGGAAAGAATTGCATGTCTCTTTAACTCAAGAGCTAGAAATGATTAAGCTCAGTGAGGAAGGCATGCTGAAAGCTAGGCCTTTTTGTCAAACAGTAAGCCACATTGTGGCTGCAAAGGAAAAGTTCTTGAAGGAAATTAATAAAAAGTGCTACTTCAGTGAACACATGAATGATAAGAAAGCAAAACAGTCTTAGTGCTGATAGAAAGTTTGAGTTGTCTGGATAGAAGATCAAAGGAGCCACAACATTCCCTTAAGCCAAAGCTCAATCCAGAGCCAGGCCTAACTTTCTCTCCAAATCTGTGAGGGCAGAGAGAGGTGAGGAAGCTGCAGGAGAAAAGTCTGAACCTGGGGACGCCTGGGTGGCTCAGTGGGTTAAGCCTCTGCCTTCGGCTTGGATCATGATTCCAGGGTCCAGGGATCGAGCCCCACATCAGGCTCTCTGCTCAGCAGGGAGCCTGCTTCCCCATCTCTCTCTGCCTGTCTCTCTGCCTACTTGTGATCTCTGTCTCTCTGTCAAATAAAATAAATAAAATCTTAAAAAAAAAAGTTTGAACCTGGCAGAGGTTTAAGGACAACATCAAAGTGCAAGGTGAAACAAACCGCAAGCGATTCAGAAGATCTAGCTAAGATCAATACTGAAGGTGGCTACATTGAACAACAGATTTTCAATCTGTTTCAATCTGTTTCAATCGCCTTCTATTGGAAGAAGATGCCATCTTGGCCTTTCACAATTACAGGGGAGAAGTCAGTGCCTGGCTTCAAAGCCTCAAAGGACAGGTTGCCTTTCCTCTTAGGGACAAATGCAGTTGGTAACTTTAAGTTGAAGCCATTCTGAAGTTGAGCATTCTGGAAATCCTAGGGCCCTGAAGAATTATGCTAAATCTACTGTGCCTGTGCTCTAGAAATGGAACAACAAAGCCTAGATGACACCACGTTTATTTACAAGTGGTTGGCTAAATATTTTAAGCCCACTGCTGAAACCCACTGCTCAGAAAAAAGATTTCTTTCAAAATATTACTGCTCATTGCCAATACACCTGGTCACCCAAGAGCTCTGATGGAGATGTACAAAGAGATGAATGAGGCTTTCATGCCTGTTAACTTAATATTCCTTCTGTAACTCATGGATGAAAAGGTAATTTTGTCTTTCAAGTCTTGTGATTTAAGAAATGTGTTTCGTGGGGCGCCTGGGTGGCTCAGAGGGTTAAGCCTCTGCCTTCGGCTCAGGTCATGATCTTGGGTTCCTGGGATCGAGCCCCGCATTGGGCTCTCTGCTCAGTGGGGAGCCTGCTTTCCCCTCTCTGTCTCTGCCTGCCTCTCTGCCTACTTGTGATCTTTGTCAAATAAATAAATAAAATTTAAAAAAAAAGAAATATATTTTGTAAAGCCACAGCTGCCATAGAGAGAATTGTTCTGATGGATCGGAGGAAAGCCGACTGGAAACCTTCTAGAAGGGATTCACCACTCTAGATGGCATTAGGAACATTCATGATTCATGGGAAGAAGTCAAAATATTAACATTACCAGAAATTCAGAAGTTGATTCCAACACTCACGGGTGACTTTGAGGGTTCTAGACTTCAGTGGAGGAAGTCACTGCAGATGTGGTAGAAACAGCAAAAGAAGCAGCATTAGAAGTGGAGCCTGAGGTTGTGCAAGCTCATGATCAAACTTGAATAGATGAAGAGTTGCTTCTAATGGATGAGCTTCTAATGGATGTTGCTTCTAATGGAGAGTGGTTTCTTGAGAGGGGATCTATGCATGGTGAAAATGCTGTGAAGATTGTTGAGATGACGATAATGGATTTAGAATCTTTCCTAAACAAAAGCAGTGGTTGGCTTTGAGAGGACTAACTCCAGTTTGGAAAGAAGTTCTGTGGGTAAAATGCTGTCAAACAGCATTCATGCTGCAGAGAAGTCATTCGTGAAAGGAAGAGTCAATCGATATGGCAAATCATTGTTGTCTTATTTTAAGAAATTCTCACAGCCACCCCAATCCTTAGCAACCACCACCATGATCAGCAGCCAAAACATGGAAGCAAAACCCTCCCCCAGCAAAAAAGATTGACTCCTGGAAGCTCAGATAATGGTCAGTATTTTTTAGCATTAATGTATTTTTAAATGAAGGTATGTACATTTTTAAGGCATAATGCTATTGTGCACTTAATAGACTATAGAGTATAGTGTAACTGTAACTTTTATATGCACCAGGAAACCAAAAAATTAATTAAATTGACTTCATTGAGATATTCACTTTATTGCTGTGGTCTTAAACTCAACCCACAGTATTTCCAGGGTATGCTTGTATATATCAAAGTAGCTACCCCAGTTTACATTCACCAGGAGTGTATAACAGTTCCAGTTGCCTCACCCTCATTGAGGACAGTATTCATTCCCCACTGAGTTTTGTCAGCATTGATGTTTTAGCCATTCTAATGGGGTGTGATGGTATTAATTTGCATTTTCCTCGTGTCTAAAATTGAGCAACTCTTCATGTTCATTGATAGTTTGTGATGTGCTGTTCATGTCTTTTGCCTCTTTTTTTTAATTGGATAGTTTGCCATTTCTTATTGGTATGTATGAGCACTAGGTATTAGTCCTCTACCAAATACATGTATCATAGTTGTTTTCTCCCTCTTTGTTTTGCCTTTTCACGTTTAAATGCTGTCTGCTTATGAACAGGAGGTCTTATTTTTGTTCTTTCTAATGTAGTCCAGTTTGTATTTTTACCTTTATTGTGGCCTGTTGAATTGTTTGATTAAATTGTGAAGGTACTCCCTGTTCTCTTCTAGAAGCTTAAATGTTTCAATTAGTTTGTGTTATGATACCTGAAATTTTGGTTCTTCTTCCTTTCACAATATTTTTATAAATTTTTATATATGAGGCCTCTTTGTTTTTATGGATTACATAAGTTATATTTTCTTAGCATGTTTTTAAAAATAGAATAAATGAGGAAAATAAACTATTTTTTTTCTTTCTTTTTTTTTTTTTTTCAAGATTTTATTTGCTTGTCAGAGAGAGTGAGCACAGGCAGTAAGAGTGGCAGGCAGAGGCAGAGGGAGAAGCAGGCTCCCTGCTGAGCAAGGAACCCGATGTGGGACTCGATCCCAGGACGCTGGGACCATGACCTGAGCTGAAGGCAGCCGCCCAACCAACTGAGCCACCCGGGCATCCCGAAAATAAACTTATTTTATTTAATATGTCTTTCATAAGCTTATTAGGATTCTGTATAGGATTCATCATCTATATTTTTCTTACTTTTTCTTCTTAGGAGTTAGTTTATATATATATATTTTTTAAAGATTTTATTTATTTATTTGACAGAGAGAAAGAGATCACAAGTAGGCAGAGAGGCAGGCAGAGAGAGAGAGGGAGGCAGGCTCCCTGCTGAGCAGAGAGCCCGATGCGGGGCTCGATCCCAGGACCCTGGGATCATGACCTGAGCTGAAGGCAGAGGCTTTAACCCACTGAGCCACCCAGGCACCCCAGGAGTTGGTTTATATTAATCTTATTCTACATGAAAAACTCTGTTTAACCTGAAATTACTATTTTTATATAGATACTTAAAGCCTATTATTTATTTTAAATACTGAAGGAAGCATTTTTTTGCTAGTACTTCAACATTTAAACATACTGCCACCTTAGCTTTTTCTCTGTCCGTACAAACACATACATAATTTTTATTTTTTGCTCAGTCATTTGAAAGAAACTGGCAGGTGTTTCTTTTTCATACATGAACATAATGCCTGTATTGTCTGTAAATTTGTGTGTAAATAAATTTGTTTTATTGCTCTCTTAATCCTAGAACTAGCCCAGCAAAGCATTATCGCCAAAGATGTGATAGTCATTTGTTCATTAAAGAACTAGTTCAGAAACACTAAAATATAGAGGCAGGTAGAGTACATTGAAATCTTTGGCAAGTCCAGCAAGTTAAACACTGAACTTAGAGCAGTATAGGATTTTTTCTGGGTTTTTTTTGATGCTTTATCCATTTCCTGTTGAATCCTAGGTTGCTTTGAATCACAGAACAAGAAAATAGGTCCTTACTTACAATATAAGTATATTCATTAATACTAGATTCTGTGTTTATGTATTAAATTTGTACATTTATTAAATACTTATGCATTAAAAACATGTAAGGCCTCTCTTCTAATGAAGAGAGTTACTAAATATTTAAGTTGCCACCATTGCATGGCATGAGCCCGAGGTGGTAGGTTAAAACTGAGTGTCATTTAGAGCACTTGAATTCCTTAAATCTTAGTTTCCTATAAAAACAGAGTATGGCTTCATTGAGCTTAAGAGTAATTAAAGGCTTTTCAGAATGTCTGGCACATAAAGACTACTGAATACTTGCCTTAATTAACTAAAGGGTCTTACTCTTAATATGGTGGAAAAGAACACTTAATAAGGATTCCTGTCTGATTTCTGGACCAAGCTCAGACTCCATCTCTTTGATCATTTGTGAAATGAGGAATATATACTGGATGATTTCCAATGAGCCTTAACATTTTTATTACTGCATATTGTAGTTATTGTATATATTACCAAGAAAATATCAAATAAATTAATTACAAATAAAAATATAATATTTTGATAATTAAAAATTTAATAGTAATTTATACTTTAATAAATTCTACCTAATCAGGAAATTTAAAAATCTTCCATCCTTTTTAAAAAGACTTTTCTTACTTATTTTAGAGAGAGAGCATGCGTGAGCTGGGGTAAGGTAGAGGGAGAGAATCTCAAGCAGACTCTGTGCCGTGTGGAGCCCATGTCTGGGCTTGACCCTGAGATCATGACCTGAGCCAAAGCCAAGAGTCCAATGCTTAACCAACTGAGCCATCCAAGTGCCTCTAGAACTTTTTTATCTTAATGATCATGCTGAAAAAGAAAAAAACTTTTTCTTGATGACTTTGTGACTTGAACTTTCTTCTCACCTAATAGCTCGAATTACATCTTTACAAGAGGAGGTGAAGCATCTCAAACATAATCTTGAAAAAGTGGAAGGAGAAAGAAAAGAAGCTCAAGACATGCTTAATCACTCAGAAAAGGTAAACAATTTAACATGTGCCAATTATGAGATACTGTGTACTGGCTATCAGATATTATAATGTATTTTTATAAAATAGCTTTCATTCTTAATTCCTAATATTTATAAACTTCCATTTCTCAAACTTTTATAGTTGGTAGTGGTTTTATGGGTGTGTGTGTGTGTGTGTGTGTGTGTGTGTGTGTGTGTTTAGTGATTTTTATTGTGCTACTTTTGTTTGTTTTTAACCTTGAAGAGTACTAGATGTTTGATATTATCTGATCATCACAAATTACTTTGGTTTGGAAATATCTTTTATTTTTTTTTTATTATTTTTTTTATTTGACAGAGATCACAATTAGGCAGAAGGGCAGGCAGAGAGAGAGGAGAGCAGAAAGCAGGTTCCCTGCTGAGCAGAGAGCCCGACTCAGGGCTCGATCTCAGGACCCTGGGATCATGACCTGAGCCGAAGGCAGAGGCTTTAACCACTGAGCCACCCAGGTGCCCCTGGAAATATCTTTTTTTTTTTTTTAATTTTTATTTATTTATTTGTTAGAGAGAGAGCGAGCGAGCACAGGCAGACAGAGGCAGAGGGAGAAGTAGGCTCCCTGCCAAGCAAGGAGCCCGATGTGGGACTCGATCCCAGGACGCTGGGATCATGACCTGAGCCGAAGGCAGCTGCTTAACCAACTGAGCCACCAGGCGTCCCTGGAAATATCTTTTCATGTAGAATTTTCCTCCCATGTTTTTGTACTTGGGTAAAAAAGTGCTGAACCTTACTAGCCAATGAAAAAAGAAAACAAAGGATAGGTGTATGGTGGACCATGTGTGCTTTTTCCGTTTTATTGGTAAAAGTTAGCAAAGTAGTAAAGAGCATATATGTTTGCCCTTTGTCTATAGTTTTCTCACTAATCAGAAATATCATTCGTTATCCTCTGTCCTTACCTTGCTAAAAAAAGGATTAAATAGATAATATGCAGATATGGCTCTCATATTTTTCAATTCCTCCCTGAAATATAGGTTTACTAAATCCTCAGATAAATGATCAGAAAATGCACCACTTATTTTGTCCTTTGGACATGTTTTGTGATAATCACAGTAGTACATCTAAGCCTGATGTAAATGTGGATGTAGGATGAAAGATGGAAGAGTAGAAGATGCACCCAAACAAATGGAATACATTTTGACCTGTCCTTTTGTCAAGGCAATGTAAATCTAGGTGTAGATTTAATTTAATCATAATGTAATGTAAATTAATGTAGATTTAAATCTGAATTTAAATTTTTTTAAAGTAGCAACAAGTATTTTTTTAATGAACCAAAGAATTGTCCTGTTTATTTCTGATCCTGGCATTGAGCCCTCTTGAATATAAGCACCACCACAACCCTTCCAGGAGTGGTGGGGGTGATATTTTGCTTTTACTTGTATGTGCTTATCATGTTTTTTAAAGTAACACATTAGAAATAATATGAAATATACAAGAAAGTATGAAAAATAAAATTGTGTCCTAAATAAAAATATTTAAGTAAATATGGTGTCACATTTCAGGCCCTTGTTTTTCATATATTATCTCTTATAGAATATTAAATAATGTAAGATTTAATAATATGTCTTTTACATTCTGTGTTACATAACTCATTTTCATTTTACAGGAAAAAAATAATTTAGAGATAGATTTAAACTATAAGCTTAAATCATTACAACAACGTTTAGAACAAGAGGTAAATGAACATAAAGTAACTAAAGCTCGTTTAACTGACAAACATCAATCTATTGAAGAGGCAAAGTCTGTTGCAATGTGTGGTAAGTGTCAGTTTTAATATTTTCTACATGATTAATTTTTTTAATATTGCCTACCAAAAGAATGTATTTAATATTTCATTTTATAATATATAATAATATATTATATATAATATGTATATAATATAATATATAATATAATATATAATAATATAACACTTAGAAACTATAAATTGTGATCTAGTAAAAAGATACTTCTCTTTTTTTCTCTTTTGATCCCTTCTTTTTTCTTTTTCTAAGATTATTTATTTATTTATTTATTTATTTTGGGGGGGGTGGTGTAGAGGGAGAGACTGTCTAGAACAGACTTCCTGCTAAGTATAGGGCCTAATTTCACACCCCTGAGATCATGACCTGAGCCAAAATCAAGACCTGGGACACCCAGTCTGAGCCACCCAGGCACTGCAGTACCTTCCATTTTATTAAATTTCTCGTTCTATTTCCCCTCATTCTGTTACCCTCCATTTCCTATAAATGTCATTGGAATCTCTCTTAGGTCCTAGTATTTTTTAGCCCTTTCTTTTGTTTTCTTCCTGATCCATTCTGGAACTCATTGTCTTTTTGTTCCTTTGCTTTCTTGCTTTGTACCCTCAATTTTCTAATTTCTTTGTAGTTCCACTGTGCTGGATATATGTCTCTAAACACAACCTTAGAGCAGATCAACCAATGACTTTCTTCATTTCAAGTAATTCTTTAGATGGGGCTTAGCCCAATGCATTATCTCCAACTTAATTTGAGCTGTCAGTTTTTAGTACATCATTCACTGTCCTTCTCTCAGACTTTTATTTCTGTTCTCAGACTTATATGCCATTTCTTTATCACTACACTTTAAGGTGAACTTTTCTCTTATCTCAAAAAGAAATAGTGAAAGCATAGGTGTGAACTCCTCAAAGTCCTGTTCTCTACTTAATCAGCCTGTCTACTTCTTTACTCATCTTCATTGTCTTTCATCTTAGAAGATACTGATTCTCCTCTTGTTCTGGCTAATCTGTGCTAGCTGTACTCAGATCTAGTCTCTTCCTATCTCATCTTCTCTCTTTCCTCTTCTTTATCCTTAACCCTTTTCCCCTACTGAATCCTTTCTTGTTTTTTTTTAAGATCTTATTCATTTATTTGAGATAGAGCAAGAGCGCATGAGCAGTGGGGAGGGGTAGAGAGAGAGAGAGAAGCAGGCTCTCCACTGAGCAGGGAGCCTGCCATGGGGCTGGATCCCAGGATCCTGGGATCATGACCTGAGCCAAAGGCAGACTACTTAACCAACTGAGCCATGTAGATGCCCCTGAATCCTTTCTTATGAACATGTGCAAATCTCTTCCATTTAAAAAGAAAAAAAAAGGGTGGGCACCTGGGGGGCTCAGTTGGTTAAATTCCTGTCTTAGGTTTAGGTAGGGATCGAGCCCTGCATCGGGCTCCCCGCTCAGCGGGTAGTCTGTTTCTTCTTTCCTTCTGCCTCTCTCCTGCTTGAGCTCTCTCTCTCTCTCCTCTCTCAAATAAAGAACATCTTAAAAAAAAAAAAAATCCCTGTAGTAATACATGATCCTTACTAACTGTTGTTGTTTTATTCCATCCCTTTAGAGCATACTTTTAGAAAGAGGCATTTTCCTTTTTTCATCTTGCACTTCTTCATAACTAGCTACAATCTGTGTCACTACAATCTGTAAGTGTCACTTGACACTTTAAATTCAGTTCCTTCAAGGGATGCCTGGGTAGGTCAGTCAGTTAAGTGTCTGACTCTTGATTTTGGCTCAGGTCATGATCTGAGGGTCACAAGATTGAGCCCCCATGTCCCCACGTCGGCTCTGCATTCAGTGGGAATATGCTTGAGATTCTGTACCTCTGTCTCCCCCCACCACTTTTACACTCTCTCTCAAAATAAATAAAATCTTTTAAAAATATATTAAATTCAGTTCATTCAAGGGAAAAACGTATGATTTTATCTGTCAAACCTACTCTAATCTCTTATTCTCATGATGCTAGTTGATGGCTGTATAGTTTTTAGCAGTCCAGGCTTAGAATCAATCAAAGTTCCTTTGTGACTATTAAAAAGATATCAAGTGAACAAATGCATGTAAAGTGCCTGTATATAGAAAGCTTTCAATAAATGGAGGGCTTCTGGGTGACTCAGTTGATTAAACATCTGACTGACTCTTGATTTCAGCTTAGGTCATGATCTCAGGGTCCTGGGATCAAGCCCAGCATCAGGCTCTGCACTCAGCGGGGAGTCTGCTTAAGGTTTTCTCTCCCTCCCCTCCTCCCTTCTCCCTCCCCCCACTTGCACACTCTCTCTCTAAAATAAATAAATAGTGGGGCACCTGGGTGGCTCAGTGGGTTAAAGCCTCTGCCTTCGGCTCAGGTCAGGATCTCAGGGTCCTGGGATCAAGCCCCACATCGGGCTCTCTGCTCAGCGGGGAGCCTGCTTCCTCCTCTCTCTGCCTACCTCTCTGCCTGCTTGTGATCTCTGTCAAATAAATAAATAAAATCTTAAATAAATAAATAAATAAATAGAAAGAAAAAAAAAAGTTTTCAGTAACTGGGAAATATTATTACTATGGTTAAAGGTGGTGATATTCAACATCCAGGAACTCAAGCCAGAAGTGTCAGAATCATTCAGCATTTCTGCTTCCAAGTGATATAAACAATATATTTCTCTTTTCCTTTTCTTTTTTAGTTCATGGTGATGTCATCACTTTGCTTGATCTGTTGCAGTAAACTTTTAATTATTACTATTCCAGGAATTGTTCTACTTGTCAATCTATTATTCCCATTTAGGCCAAAGTGATCTTTTTGAAATTCAAATCTTAACTGTGCTAGTCATTCTTAAAATCCTTTTGTCTTTTCATTGTTTGCAAGATACATGTCAGACTTCTCATGACATAAAGAATCTTTGAATTAGCACTTAATCTGTCTTTATAGCCTTGCTGTTCTGCACTTTCTTACGTGTATCTTGTGATTCAGCCATATTAAATTACTTTTATTTCTTTCACATTTGCTGATTATTGGCTGTCTACTATAGACCAGGCATACCTGGGAATATATACCACAGAATAAGATTTATAAGAACCCTGTCTCTTAGAGATTATATAGATTATATTCTGATGGTGGAGATAAACACAAAAAGCAAATAAATGAAAATAGGTACAGATTGTAATCATTAATATGAAGAAAATACCATGTGATAGTTTCCAGGAATTGCTGTGTTAGATGGGATTCTGAGGAAAGGCCTCTCTGAACTAAATATTTGAATCCAAATGAACCATCCATTGAAAGAGCAGGAGGAAGTATGTTCCAGGCAGAAGAGGTGATAAGTTTAAATACTGTTATTCTAAGAATAGTGGATAGCCATTGTAGTGTTTTGAGCTGTGCTGGAATGTCTTTAAAAGACCACTCCTACTACTGTGTGGAAAATGCTTTTGAGAGAAAGAACAGTTTAAAAAGGAGATCAACTAGAAGGCTCTAGTCTGTAGGCATTGGTGGTAGTAGAGCTAGAAAGAAATGGAGATACAGAAGCTAAGAGTTGGTAAAGAATTGGATGGAAAGAAGAAAAAGAAGGAATCAAGACTCAAGCTTTTTAATTTTAACAGCTGGACAGATAATACATTCTGACTTTGAGATGACTGAGATTGGAGGGGTTTAGGAGGGGAGGGAAATAAAGTTGTCTGTTTAGATATGTTAACTTTGAAAAGCATATTAGATATGTAGGTGGAGATGTCAAATAGTCAGGAGCTCAGAGGAGAGGTATCAATTCAGGAGTCATACATATAGAGCTATATGCAGAACTTGATGAGATCAGCTAAGGGAAGAAAAAGGCAGAATAGAAAGGGAATCATAAGGAGCCCTTTAGGTTGTCTAACATTTGGAGGTCAGATGAAAGAGGAAAAACCAGCAAAGGAAACCAAGAAAGAACAGCCAGAGGGGTCACAGGAATGCCAAAAGATTGTGGTATTAGAACTTGAAGAGTATTGAAAAGTGAGGAAGTCATTCAATATATTGAATTCTGTGAAGGTCCGTAAAGATGAAGACATGAACATTGTGTGTCCTCTGCATTTTACAAGATGGACGTCATTGGTTATCATACAAAGCAGTTTCAGTGGAATGCGGGAGATAGAAGCCAAATGGAAAGTAATAAATGGGTAGTAGATGAGGCATTGGAGACAATAAATGTAGATAACTCTTTCAGAGGTTTGTGAACAGAGATGGTAGCTGAGAAGGGATATGAGATCAGTAGAGAATATTTTAGGAGGGGAGATAATAGATTATTATGTTGATGGCAATGATTCATTTGGAAGCAGGTAATTGTTGAGGCAGAGAAGAGATGAAATAATTGAAGGACCAGAGTCCAGAACAGAAGTGGATAGATTTATGTTTGATTAGAGATGGGAATTAAGAAGTGATGATTATTGGTGTGGCTAAGTTGTTTGTAGGTTTGGGGAAAAGATGAGGAAGTTCTATTCTAATGGTTTCTGTTTTAATCACCTTGAGGTCACTCTCCGAGAGTAGAAAAGCAGACTCATTAAGTTTGAGTCATTTGGTGCAACTTACTAGGTTTAAGACCTTGGAAATTTAACCTCTCAGAACTTTTGTTACCAAATCTCAAAAAAGGAGCCTCACTGTAGGCTATATCTTCTGCTAATGGTTAAAGTAGGTATTATTGTACTACCGTGGAATCTTGTTTATCAGAGATGCATAAATTAGAATTCCTATCAGCCTTAAGTCCACTGTTCTGGAACAACGCAAGGTATAGATTAATAACCACTGCCTTATTTTTCTGCTTTTATCTGCACCACCCCCATTTTTCTTATTAGTTCACTTTTTTCCCAACTATATTTTCACCTTCTGGTCTGAAAATGGTACTGAATAATCTCTCATATCATTGGGCATGGGCTGGATTTACGAGTTTTATTACTTTATTATACTTTATAACTCCCTTCCGTCCTAAAGGAAGGGAGTTATACTATACAATACAAAATTATACTATACAAATAATTCAAATAACATTGGGACTTCTATAGTGAATAGCTCTATTAGAATCCCAGGACAAAACAGTAGGGATTTTTGGCACCAATTTGTTTTATACAGCCCATGAAAATGAAAATATGTATAACTTTTTTTTCCCCACAGAAATGGAAAAAAAGCTGAAGGAAGAAAGAGAAGCTCGAGAGAAGGCTGAAAATAGAGTTGTTCAGATTGAGAAACAGTGTTCAATGCTAGATGTTGATCTGAAACAATCTCAGCAGAAGCTTGAGCATTTGACTGAAAATAAAGAAAGGATGGAGGATGAAGTAAGAAAAATAGTACTGGTTTTATTCATCTTATAAAAGAGAAATAATCATAAGTTATGACTGAAAAGTCATTATCTGTAATTTAAACATCATGGAGAAGATTTGAATGAAATAACCTGAATGTATATGTGTTCAGTGCTCTGAGGTCACCACTACACCCTTACCTCCTAGGATTTTCATCTACAAATAGATTAGTGAACATTCACACCATAATGTCTATGTCATTTTGTACTATGACAGTACAACTCTGTAGAAGTGTTAAAGTTCCTCCCCTGGAGAATCTGACCATCTTCTTTTTTTTTTTTTAAGATTTTATTTTTTCCTGAGAGAGAGAGAGAGAGAGAGAGCCCACAGGAGCAGAGGGAGAGAAAGAAGTAGACTCTCCGCTGAGCAGGAAGCCCCAGGCAGGACTCAGTTCCGATCCTGGGACCATGACCTGAGCCAAAGGCAGACGCTTAACCAACTGAGCTACCCAGGCACTCATGACCATTCTGCTTTTTAAAAAAAACAAAACAAAACAAAAATAACCTTTATTGTAAAGTTACTTTGTAATCCCAAAGAGGATCAGTTGCTCTTAGATTTCAAGAAAAGTTTTGACCAGTTTATATTGATAGAAAGCACAGGGTACAATTTTAGAAAGCAGTAAATAAAAAGATAAAATGATATTATATCCTTGTGGTTTGTTATAGGAGGGATGAGATATTACCATTATTTAAATGTTAAGTAAGACCTCAAAGGTTAATTGTTTGAAAGTCAGAAGCCAGAGTTGGTAAAGGGAACATTATCAGTGATGATGATAATTAAAAGAATGATTAATGAGTGAAGATAGGTAAATGAAGGACAAAAAAAGGACTTGATGTATCCAGAGAAGAAAAGACATATTGAGTAGTAATGGGAAACTTGGGGACCAAAGTATTGATAGTCTTTTAAACTTAAAATGGGAGGCTATAGGTGAAAATACTTTTAGAAAATAAAATTACCTCTCTCTCTTAGCCCTCTCCCCTTCTTGCCCCCCATTTTCTCTCTCTCTCTCACATGAATAAGTCTAAATAAATAAACAGTGAAATTTAAGATCCCAATTATTTTTCTCATTCATAGGTTAAGAATCTGTCCCTTCAACTGGAGCAGGAATCAAACAAGCGGCTCTTATTACAGAATGAATTGAAGACTCAAGCATTTGAAGCAGACAATTTAAAAGGTCTAGAAAAGCAAATGAAACAGGAAATAAATACTTTATTGGAAGCAAAGAGATTATTAGAATTTGAATTAGCTCAGCTTACAAAGTAAGTCTCAAAAATAACATCTTTCTTTTTTGTGTTATGTATTTGCTTATTTTTTATATTTTCTGCGTATAGAAATAATGTATTTGGAGTTTGTGAAAGGAAGACGTTATAAAATTCATTTAGAAGTAAAAGAATTTACTTGCAAAGACTTGCAAGGGAGCCTTAGTAAATAAAAAGTAGAGACCTTTAAAAGGAGATTATCAAGACTACTTACTGACTTTATCATAAAACCGAAAGCTACGGTTTCGTCATATGATTTTCATACCCACCAGTCGTGTTTGTTGACACTTGAATTACAAAAATCAGGGATAGGATTCAGTACCTTATGGGAAATGTCCAGTGTTTCTTTATTCTAGAAACTAGAGTTAGACATGTTGACCCTGTATCTGTCTTGTTTTGTTCCTTTCATCTCTGAATGCAAAGTGCCTTTTTTCTTCCACTCTGTGATGTGATGTGTTCGCTTACTTGAAGTGGAGACAAAGCAAGGTGTCATTATTGCTTGCAGAATTTGTATAAAGACATGCTCCAGAAATTTAATGTCAAAGATGTATCTTATGCCAAGTCATATGTTTTTATTTCTCTAGGTTTCTATTACATTATCTTCCTTTGCCAGCTTCATATACAACATAGTAATTCTTGAATAAAATTGTCGGGTTTTGTTTTGTTGCATTTATATTGGCAAAATTATTTTCTGCCTTTTAGAGCCATCATTTTCATGTAATGTGTTTTATAGCTCTTCTCCCAAAATAACTTTCACTAACCATTCAGTGAACATTTATTATGTCCTTTTATCAACCATATGCCTTGATAGATGCTGAAAGTACAAAGCTATTACTGTCTAATATGAAAATCTAGCAGATGCAGACAGAATTATTTATCCTTGACAGTGTATGTCTGTGGGTTGCATTGTCAGGTAACAGATGACTGTCTTATCTGTTTCTGAGTGAATTGTGTTCACATGTGTATTATATATATGTAGATGTGTCTGTGTTCCTTCTCCTTTATCAGTTATTGTTTTTGCCTCCTTTCTTATTCCTTACCTGGTTTTTCATTTCCAGCCCCATCCCCGTGCTTTTTTGGACATCATGTATAGTATTATATGTATATGTAATGTATAGCGTATATAATAATATTATTAAATATTTTCATGTCCCCTCTTTTTATTTGCTTACTTTACTACATAAGACACTTAAAGTGTATCCCTAAAGGACACCTGGGTGACTCAGTCAATTAAACTTCTGCCTTCATGATCCCAGGGTTCTGGGATCGAGTCCCAAGTTGGGCTCCTTGCTCAGTAGGGAGCCTACTTCCTCTGCCTGAAGCTCCCCCTGCTTGTGTTCTGTCTCTCTTTCTGACAAATAATAAATAAAATCTAAAATAAAAATAAAATGTATTCCAAGAATGCTTTTCTCTATTAAAATTTACCAAAAAAGTATCATATTTATTGTTGCAACTTTGATTAGGCCACAATTAACATTCTCCTAAAAGTCACCTTCAGTAGAAAACAATTTCCTCTACTTTGCGTGGTATCACTTTATAAGGAACAAAATGGAACCAGACAGCATGATTTGACCAAATATAATCATAAAAGTAATACTGTATAATGAAATACGATTTTTAAAAAGCAAAGGTCATTTTAGTAAATCTTTTTATTTTTAGCAACTTTAATAAATAGAGAATAATATAAAGCCCAATGAGTATTCATTTACTGTTTTCTATTTTATCTGAAGACAGTATAGAGGAAATGAAGGACAGATGCGGGAGCTACAAGATCAGCTTGAAGCTGAGCAATATTTCTCGGTAAGAATCATTTTTAACACTTTGCTTGAAACAAGATATTAAGATTTTTAATGTGAATTGTGACATTTTTTCAAATGACCATGAACTGGTTTTCTCCCCCTTCTAATCTCCCCATTTCTACATTTCATTTCTGAATCTGAGTTCATGGTCTGTGTAAGTTGTAAAGAAATGACCATTTATGTGAAATATTTCTAGAATTGCTTCAAACTAAAGCTGTATATAAGATTTCATTAAGGGATGGTTGGAGTGTCAGTATTTTCATGCATGGTTCATGTATGTACGTTACATTTGTAGGTTTAACTGTATACATTTATAGGTAGGGTTAATGCTCAAAAGCTTTGGTCTTGTTTTAGCTCCCTGTATGCACTTCATGCATCTGTTTTGCTTTTTCCTCTGTAGAAGTCATTCTAAGTCTTATTGGCTGCAGGGCAGCTTATTTTCACTACTACTTTAACATTTATAGCCAGTGCTTTGAGATTTTATTAAAGCCTCTGCATTTTTTTGTTTCTTTTGGTTGCCAAGTTTATACTCCACCATTTCAACTTAACATTTACCTAGCTTCTCCATTACTATTAATCCTGGCAGCTGCTTTTCCTACAAGTCTTAGTGCAGTTAAGTGAGAGAGTTTGAGTTGTGCTGGTGAACATGTCCTAGAAACCAAGTGAACAATATTGGAAATAATTATTTCCTTAATAAAGAAACTGAACACTAGTAGAGCTCTACAGAACTTTTCACATGTTAAGAGCTTTATGTTGTACTCTGCTCATCTCCTAAAAACATGGTGACTTTCTGTTTTTTGCCTATTTCTTGACTTGTTAGACTATCACTGAAATGTGTTTTTAAATTTTTAAAAAATTTGGTATTATTGAAAAATTTTTCCCAGGATAGGGATTAATCTTACTTGTTCAAAGCCACTTGATCAAAGACCACTTCTGCAGTGGTCTATAATACCATGCACACTTTCTTGTCCATATACTTTCACAGAATAATCTAGTACCTCTTTTATTTACATTCCCATTGAAAAATTTGTATTTTTCCCCTAGAGAAGTGCTATTTCTTAGAGGGATAAGTAAGTTTACAGTTTAAAAGTAATTCTCCACAGCTATTAGCTGGTCCTTACTATTTTTTTTTCCTTATCTTATATATGAAACAGGATAGTTTACAAAAAAAGACTGCAGAACTAGAAGTTTACTTTGTAATCATAGCACCTTAACACGACATGGGTATAATGCTCTCTCATATCTGTTAAATATTTGTTGATGGAGTTGGCAAAAGCTGAATGAATTTTGTAAGAACCATTGTTCTGTAATAAGTATGTATTACTTGTTAGCAGAATGTTTGATGAATCTTGTTTGTGGTATTTTGTTCATGCCTCTCAACCGCCCACTCAATCCCACCCACCTGAAAAGAGAAGTGGTTTTTCTAACATTATTCACTTTAAGAATTGATCTAACTTTTAAATGAATAGTGCTTGCTAAGTTTCTTTAGCAATGTTTATAATGTTTTCCCAAATCAATATAATATTTAATGTCCTTGAGATATAATTTCTATATAGTTATTCGTAGCCACTTAAAGTGTATGTTTTGACAAATGTGTATACTGTGTGACTACCACCACAATGAACATATAAAACCTTTCTTTCACCATAAATTCCCAATGGCCCTCTGCAGTCCCTTTTCCCCACTTACCTCTATTTTCAGGTAACCACTGATTTTGCTTTCTGTCACAATTGATTATTTTTACCTGTTCCAGAATTCCACGTACATGGAATCATGCAGTATAGCTAGCACCTGTTTTTTTTCACTCAGCAAAATATATTTTAGGTGTATTATGTCATTTGTATCAGTAGGTCATTCTTTTTTATTATTCAGTATGGATACTCCACAATTTTTAAAATTCATCTGTTGATGAACCTGATTGTTTACAATTTGTGATAAAGCTGCAGTGAAAATTCATGTACAAGATTTTGTGTGGATATATGCTTGCATTTGTCTTGGATAAATACTTGGGAAGGAAATTGTTGGATTGTATGTTGTTTAACTTTATAAGAAACTACCAGACTTTTTAAATTCCTCTTAAACATTTATTTCTCCCAATCACTTGTTTTGCAGACACTTTATAAAACCCAGGTGAAGGAACTTAAAGAAGAAATTGAAGAAAAAAACAGAGAAAGTTTAAAGAAAATACAAGAGCTACAAAGTGAAAAGTATGTCTATCCATTTTTCTTTAGAATAATAATAACTATTACATCATAGCATTTGTTAAGTTTAAAAATAGAGTAGATGTGCCATTATTCTTATGGGAACAGTATAGCAAAACTCATTAGGCTAATTCAGAACAAATCAAACTAAATTTAGACTGATTTTTCTCTTTATGGTGAAGAAGTCCTATATTAACTGCTATGGTAATTGTACAGAGATTCGCTAAACTCTTAACATTAAATTGTTTTCAGGGATCTCTCAATATTTAAACATCTATTTGTATTTAAATAGTTCATGCTGTACTTGTAAGTCCTTCTTTTATGCTAGGTAAAGGTATTTAGGGTCTCCCTTTTAGTTATTAGGCAGGTTAAGTTCCGTTGCATATCTGCTTAAGGCCTTAGAAGAAGACCTAAAGCTATGTAAGGGTAACAGCTTCTTATAGCTAGATGGAACAGATATTAAAACTAGTTTTCTGACATTTTTATATTCTCTTTCTATGTAGAAATTTTTAAAATTTAACCATTTTATTGCTGAAACAAAAATACATTAAATACTGTAACAAGCACAGATCTATGAATTATATATCTATGAATTATTATAATTACCACTCATGAAAGAGACAGAACCTTGCTATCCACTTTAAAAGCCCACTGTATTCCCTCTTCTTCCCCCACCACTAAATAATCACTATCGTAACACTTATTTGTTGATGGAACTGGATCATTTTTCCTGTATAGTTTCCTCAGTTGCACTGATTTTATTGATTCCATTTCCGCAGTTGAACATTTTTGTTCTGTGTTTCCTGCAAATCTATGGTTAAATCTAGAACTGTGCTGTCCAATATGATAGCCTGGTTTTATGTAGCCATTTAAATTTGAACTTACTATTTGATTTTATGTGTTATATACATATGTACAATATGTAATTTTATGTATTTTATGTAGCCACTTAAATTTAAACTTATTTTTAAAAATTTAAATTTATTTAAATGAAGTTTAAAATTTAGTTTTTCAGGTGTACTAGCCACATTTCAGGTGCCCAACAGTCACATTTAGTTAGTGTCAACCGTATTTGAGAGCACAGGTATACACAACATTTCTATCCTCATAGAAAGCTTAATTGGACATCCCTAACTGGGAGCCTTAGTCATATTCAAGTCTGATTTATACAGGGGTGAAGATTGCTTCATACATAATTGTACCGTCTGGTTGCTTCTTTGTGTTGTTAGCAACCACAGGCACTCAGTGCTTAGATCTTTAATATATTTAGTGGTATCTAAGGTAGGAGCAAAGGTACATTTTCTGGTTAGTCTCTGTGACAGTGTTAGACCCCTGTTATAATAGTCTATTGCCTATCATTTCTATGGTGTCTGCAGTATAATATGCATCCCATGTTGTGTGCATTCACTGTGAAGAGAGAACCCAATCCTCCACATACCATATTGTTCTATAGGGTTGATATGTTTGCCCTTGTTTGATCTATTTAAAAGAAATATACTGATCGCCACTAGTGTGCTAAATACTTTGCTTCATGCCAGTAATATGATTATTAGTAAGTTATGGTTCTTACCCTCAAGTACTTCAGAATCTAGTCAGGAGACAAATGTAATTAAGGTAAGTGTCTATAAAAAAGTGCTAGGAACTGACAGGGTGGTGTCTTAGAAAGCTTCATTCTTTGGAGTGGAGAATGGATTAGAGGCAGAACTGGTGGATACAACAAGTTGAATTATGTAGCCTTTGGAAAATCTAAATGTAAAATTATAGTAGAAGTTGACAGTAAAAGGAGAGGCAAGTACATGGGGAAAATAGGAAGTAGAGGCAATAGGACTTGTAGATTTGGGAGTGTGGGAACAAAAGCTGGGGAAAATTTCAGGTGGGTTCTCAAGTTTCTGACCAGGGAAATTGGGGTGATGGTAGCACTGGTCCCTGAGTTAAGGAATGCCAAATTTGTGAAATGAGGGGAGACAAGATTTTTTCCACTTCAGACCTATTATAGGCAGTGCCTGTGGGTTGTCCCAAGAGAAATGGTTCTGAAATTGCTTCAGAGCTCAAGAGAAAAGATAAGGACTTGAAGCTGATTTGACAGTCATTGTATACTGAAACAGAGATAGATGAGATTTGTTAAGGTGATTGTGTACATCAAAGTTTATAAACTCATGAACTTATAGTACCATCTGTGTAACTAATTTGAAACTAGTTGGGTATGTTCAGTGTGTAAGTTATACTATAACAAACTGAGGAATTCATCTCAGTTTTAACCACTTGCTGCCACATGGTGACACTGATCCAGTATTACAAGATCTGATTTTTGAAGAGGAGCCATAAATCTTAATTTTATGTAAAATGTTGGCCCAAATTTATTTTAGTTATATGTCTGGAGGAACACTTATGTGGACTCATTTGACCCTCTCAGGTAACAAGTTATAATCCCTAGTGTAGGATGAGAAGATGTAAAGGCTGACAATAGACTACCAGCACCTTTACTTCTAAAGAAAGGTCAGAGGAAGGGAATGTAAAAAGTAACCAGTAATACAAGGGGAAAAACAGAATAAGATCACAAAGCCTAGGAGAATAGAATACTTCAAAGAAGACAAAGTGATTTAAAGTGCCAAATACTCAAAAAGGTCAGGTAAAAAATAAATTGTCCATTATATTTAAGGTTATTAGTTATTTTGTTGAGAACAGTTCCTAAATGGTAATAAGAATGGGTATTAGAGTAGACTGAGACATGAATGGTAAGGGTAGAAGTGGAGACCACGTGTAGACAGTAGCCATATTTACCTCCTACGGTTCAACAAACTAATCAGTTACTCTTCTGCCTCAGGGCTTGTGGTCTTGCTCTCCCCTCTTCCTGGAACATTTTCCTCTGACTATCCACATGGCATGCTCCTTCACCCTCTTCAGGCCTAGGTCTAAATGTCATCTCAGAGGGGCCTTCCCTGAATATCCTTCCTAAAATTGTTCAAACTTCCTCCACCCCATTACCTTGCTGCCCAGTTTAGTACTTCTTTACATGTTTTATTTTTCTCTGTAGCACTTTTCCCTTCCCAATATATTATAGCATTTGGTGACTTATTTTACTTACTGTTTTTCTCTCTGCCAGAACTTAAGCTCAGCAAAGGATGGAATTTTTTTTTTTTTTACTTTATTTAAGCTTTATTTAAACATATGATGTAACCCCACCACCCTCACCCAACCCCTCTTCCCCCCACCCCCCTCAGTTTGTTTTATGACATTAAGAGTCTCTTTTGGTTTTTCTCCCTCCCGATCCCATCTTCTTTCATTTTTACTTTTCCTACCACCTTAACTCCCACCCCCGTTGCATCTCCACTTCCTCATATCAGGGAGATCATGTGGTAGTTGTCTTTCTCCAGCCAACAGACACATGAAAAAGTGCTCCATATCACTGGGCATCAGGGAAATACAAATCAAAACCACAGTGAGATACCACCTCACACCAGTTCAGAATGGCTAAAATGAACAAGTCAGGAAATGACAGATGCTGGCGAGGATGTGGAGAAAGGGGAACCCTCCTACACTGTTGGTGGGAATGCAAGCTGGTGCAACCACTCTGGAAAACAGCATGGAGGTTCCTCAAAAAATTGAAAATAGAGCTACCTTATGACCCAGCAATTGCACTACTGGGTATCTATCCTAAAGATACAAACGTAGTGATCCAAAGGGGCACGTGTACCCGAATGTTTATAGCAGCAATGTCCACAATAGCCAAGTTATGGAAAGAACCTAGATGTCCATCAACAGATGAATGGATAAAGAAGAGGTGGTATATATATACAATGGAATACTATGCAGCCATCAAAAGAAATGAAATCTTACCATTTGCGACGACATGGATGGAACTAGAGCGTATTATGCTTAGCAAAGGACGGAATTTTAAAACGTTTTGTCCTTAACTCTGTTTCTCTGTTATATATGTAGCACCTGGAATTGTACCTAGAACATAGTAGATGGTCAGTAAATATTTGTTAAATTAAAAAATTCAAGAAATGTGGTTGTTGAGGCAAGGAGACAGAACAATAGCTAGAGGAGAAGTTGAAAAAGAGCCATTTCTTTTTAAAGATAGCAGAGATTTAAGCATATTTATTTATTTTTAAAGATTTTATTTATTTATTTATTAGAGATCACAAGTAGGCAGAGAGAGAGAGAGGAGGAAGCAGGCTCTCCGCGGAGCAGAGAGCCCGATGCGGGGCTCGATCCCAGGACCCTGGGACCACGACCCAAGCCGAAGGCAGAGGCCTTAACCCACTGAGCCACCCACGCGCCCCGATTTAGGCATATTTAAATGAGATGTGGGAAAGAAATCAGAGTGGGAAAAGTTGCACATCTATTCATTGACTGAAACAAAATTTCTGGGTACTTTCTATAGGCTGGAGACTTTTGGGCATTTGAAATATAGCAGTGAGCAAGAACAAAGCTCCTGCTTATAATATTACAACCTAGAAGAAAAAGGAGTGGTTAATAAACTGATTTCATTAAGGAAGCAGGAGAATAAAGGTGATAGATTGGCCTTAGGCATTAGTAAAGATAAGTCTTTTATTTATGGGGAGTTGTGAAGGAAGTCAGATGACTATAGTTCCAGACAGTTTTACGCTGACCCATCTCATTGTTTCTTGTTTTCTCTTGCACAGTTGCATAGCCAGGGATAGAACTATAATTTGGGATAAATAGATTTTCTGGCATTTTAATATATAACTTAGATACATTTACCTGAATTTGCTATAAAGCAGTAGGCCCAGGTAGGAATACATTTGTCAGTCTCAAGCCTTGTGTTACAATAGCTCAGAACTACCCCTAGGATCATAGACTTAATTAACATTGGCAGTACTTCCTATCTTTTCCTAACATACTAACTTCCCTGCACTTTGAGATAGCTATTTCATATCTTCTGCTTTCTCCTCAGATCTTCAGCAACCTGTCCTCATCCTCACACTCAACAAATGGCCTTGCTTCCTAGAAGTAGAGAACTTCTGCTCTGTCCCACCCTCATAGCTACTAACCTGTCTGCCTCTGTAGCTATAAACCCTGCCTTCCTTGACTGATATAAATAAACAAAATGTGCTTTTAACCACCTCGATCCCATTTTCTGCCTACATAAGAATACGACTTCAGGAATCCTCACCTTTCCTAGGTCCATTTTTTTCCTTCGTATAGTCATTCTCATTGTTATGTAAACATACAGTAAATATCTTTGTAAAAAATAACCATCTTCTAAGTGCACTTTACTTCTAGCTGCCATCTATTTTTCTGCTTCCTTTTGTAGCAGACTTCTTTGAAAGGTGACATAACCATTTATATTCAGTTCCTCTTCTCCCTTTCTCTCTCGAGCTCATTCCAGACTTTTGCACTCATCATGCTACCAAAATAACCCTTCCCATGGTTCCTGATGACTTCCTAATAGTTAAAGACGATAGTCAATTCTCAGTCTTTATCTTATTTAACAGTAGCTGTTGACATAGTTGATTACTCTCTCTTGACAGAATTTCTTCAGTTGGCTTCTGTGACATCACATGGTATTTTTTTCTTACTGAACTGGCTACTTTTAACCTCCTCTGCTCCTTTGTCCCTTCCCCTCTGAGACCTTTAAAGTTTGGAGGGCCCAAGGGATCACTCTTTCCTTGTTCTCATCCAGCCTCATGGCTTTAAATAGCATCAGTGTACAAGCACATTCTCCCCTGAATTCCAGACTTGTATGTCCAGCCGTCTGTTTGACTCCACTTGAGTGTTTAATAAGCATCTCATTTTTAACATGTCCAGGAAAAATTCCTGATTCCCATACCTTGCCAACCTGCTCCTCCCTTTTTTCCCATTTCAGTATTAGCAATTCCATTATTTCCAGTTGTTTAAATTTAAAAAAACCTTGAAATTATCCTAGACTTCCTTTTTTTCTCTTATACTGTGTGCAGTCCATTAATAAGCCTTCTTAGCTGCAATTTTAAAGTATGTCCAGATCTTAACAGTTCTTACCACTTGTACCATTTCCCAGCCTGATCCATATTGCCACCATCTCCAATTTTGGTACTTTCATTAGTCTCCTAGCTGAGATCCTTGCTTCTGCCATTGTTCCCCAACAGTCTGATCTTAAAACTGCAGCCAGAATGATCTTTTTAAAACCGAATACTCAAAGTAAAAGCCAAAGTTCCCTATACTGTCATAGAAAGCCTTACAAGGTCTGTTCTCTCTCCCCATTTCTCTCCATACATTTCTCACAACTTTCCTTCATCTCTCACTTCACTCACATTAGCTTCTTTCAGACTAAACTTAGGGCATTTGTTACTAGATATTTCTTCCACCTTAACCCTGTATTTTCAGATACCTGCATAGCTCACTCCCTTACTTCCTTCATATCTCTTCTCACATGTCTTCTTAGCAAAGAGGCCTCCTTGATCACCCTATATAAAATGCACATTCACAGCCTCTTCCACCTTTTTTGTTTTATTTTGTTCTCTGTGGCATGCTATATATATATTGTTCATTTTTTAAAAATTGCTTCTTTCATCCCATTAATATATGCTTCCTCAGGGCAGAGACTTTGTTACTACTGTATGTCTTAATTCAGACAGTGATGTTTGGCATATAGTAAACATTTAGGTAAATGTTGGACAAATGAATTTTTTTTTTTTTTTGTAGTTAGTATATGTCTCCCTCCTTAGGCTTGAGAAAGAAAATTTCATTTGCGGCGCCTGGGTGGCTCAGTGGGTTAAAGCCTCTGCCTTCAGCTCAGGTCATGATCCCAGGGTCCTGGGATGGAGCCCTGCATTGCATCCTGGCTCTCTGCTCAGCAGGGAGCCTGCTTCCCTTCCTCTCTCTCTGCCTGCCTCTCTGCCTACTTGTGATCTCTGTCAAATAAATAAATAAAATCTTAAAAAAAAAAAAGAAAAAATTTTATTTGCATTATTCCCTTAGTAAAAAATAGATGGAAATCATTCATTCACTTAGCAAACATTTATTGAGTATCTACTGTATATAGGGAAGATACAGTTATGACTCAGAGAGCTTATTGAACAGAAATTCTTTAGGAAGAGCAAGCAAACTGGAATGATCTGTTCCTGGTCTGAATGTCAGTTTCAAAAAGCTTTAAAGTATAATTCCCAAGGAGCATTCCTAGAATAGTTTATAGTGGTTTACAAATCTATTTATAAGTCATCATAATCTCATTACATTTCAGAACTGAAAGGGATCTCAAAAATCATTTAATTTAACTTTCTCATTTTACAGATTTGATTAAATTGAGCTCCAGGAAATGTAAGAAATTTGCCCAGTGTCCTTACCCAATTAGTGAAGAACAGGGATAAGGGTTAAGGTCTGGCCTCCTGGTTTACGAGCCTATTACTTTCCTCTTTCCCATGCTACCTTCCATTCTAAATCCATAAGAAGTTCGTTTTCAAAAGTAGAATGCTTGCCATTGCTTTACTACCTTTTCTTAGTTAAGCACAACAGCAGGTACAGGATTAAAGAGTTCTTTACTTTCACAGTTTTTCAAAATGTTAGAAGTTAAATTTATTACTTTTATAGAATTTTTGCATTGGATTCAAAAATGAATTTTATTTTAAGCAATAAAATACTTAATTCTTATTGTTTAAATATAGTTGTCTTCTTTAAGCATATCATTAAGTTGGAAGAATAACTGAATTTCTTCATATCCATTTCTCTTATAAATCTATTGCAGGGAAACTCTTGCTACTCAGCTGGATCTAGCAGAAACAAAAGCTGAGTCTGAGCAGTTGGCTCGAGGGCTTCTAGAAGAACAGTATTTTGAATTAACCCAAGAAAGCAAGAAAGCTGCTTCCAGAAATAGACAAGAGATTACAGATAAAGATCATACTGTTAGTCGGGTAAGTGTGATTGTCAGGTAAGTTTTATGACTGAAATTTATCTAAATCAAAATAGGTCACATCTTAAAGTGTTAGGGTGAATATGTGTGCATATGTATTTACTTTGACTTATACAGCGTGGTCAATCTGTACTTACGTATAGAATAGTTTATATAATCCAAAACCATTGTTAGTGGTTTATTAATGACTGAAATTCTTATTCAGCGTAATACGTTTTTTTCTCTTTCTAGCTATATATCTTAATATATTTTATGTGAAGAAATCCTTGGGTTAAATTTATTTGCTGTATTATCTTAATACATTGCAACTGACTTTGTGGCCAGAATTTTATAAAACTCAGAGAAACTGTTTTGGGATGAGAAATTATTTATGGATATCTACAAATTAATCCCAGAAAACCAGTACTACAATTACTATTCCTGAAATTTATACTATTTTCTATATAGATCATGGAGACTGAAAGGGGAGTTAGATTTTTCTTTTGAAGTTATCATGAAGTGCTCTGGTATTAGTAGTCCTGGGTTCGAAGTTTAGCTTTGCCTCTGAGAAGTTACATGGTCTTGGCAATTTATGTTACTACTTTAAACCTCCGATTGTTCATCTATAAAATAGAAATAGGGACGCCTGGGTGGCTCAGTTGGTTAAGCAGCTGCCTTTGGCTCAGGTCATGATCCCAGCGTCCTAGAATCGAGTCCCACATCAGGCTCCTTGCTCAGGAGGGAGCCTGCTTCTCCCTCTGCCTCTGCCTGCCTCTCTGTCTGCCTGTGCTCGTGCTCTCTCTCTCTAACAAATAAATAAATAAACTCTTTAAAATTAATTAATTAATTAATTAATTAATTAATTAAAATAAAATAGAAATAATACAAGAGTGCCTGGCTGCCTCGGTCAGTATATCAGGCGACTCTTGATCTTGGAGTTGTGAGTTTGAGTCCCATGTTGGGTGTAGAGTCTACTTTAAAAAAAAAAAAAAAAGAAAGAAAGAAAGAGGGAAATAATACCTATTCCACAAGATTCTTATGAAGGTTAAATGAAGTATATTTGAATTTAAGTATATCCACATATGTTAAACCAGAACCCAGGCATTTTTATAACAAAGCAGTATCTGACTCCACATCTATGGAGAATGCAAAGTTATTTGTTTTTTTTTTAAGGTCATTGTTTTAAATACAAGACTAGCAAAATGAATGTAACTTAAACCTTTGTGTGTTTTGTTAAGCTTGAAGAAACAACCAGCATGTTAACCAAAGATATTGATTTATTAAGAAAAGAAAATGAAGAGATAACTGATAAAATGAGGAGGGCAGAGGAAGGTATGTAAGGTTTTTTGTTTCTTTTTTCTTTTTTAATCATAATGTTTAATCAAGTTCAGTGGTAAATCTTGAGCTATTTATATAGTGTGTTAGGTTTTTGAAATTTGTTTTCATATGTTAAATAACTTTTGTAGCCTTAAGAATTATCTTAGTAGAGCTTAAATGTTCTCAGCCCCAAAAATGGTAAGTATGTGAGGTGATGGATGTATTTAGTAACTTGATGGTAGAATCCTTTCATGATGTATACATGTATCAAATCATGTTGTACAGCTTAAGTATCTTACAGACTTGTCAGTTATAGCTCAGTAAAGCTGAACAAAAGAGAATTATCTTTGCGAAGTTACTAAAAGTTATGTAGTGTATACTAACTTGAGTAATTAAGAACATTGTTAATTTGGAATACAATTTAATGTCATATAATAACACTATAATTTATTAACAGAATATAAATTGAAGAAGGAGGAGGAGATCAGTAATCTTAAGGCTGCCTTTGAAAAGATTATCAATACAGAAAGAACCCTTAAAACGCAGGTATACATGCTCTCTTAGCCTTTTCCAAATGTTTGTATTTGAATATCATATATTCAGAAATTAATATTTGTTTTTTGTATAACCTATAAAACTTAGGTTATAATGTTCAAACTTTTCACTGGAACAAATAATGTAATATTCTTTCTTCGTTAAATATAGAAGATTTTTCAGAAAATTGGATTCCAATTGAGTTAAGAAAGAAGATGTGAGATAGATAGGTAGATGGAATGGTAGTCAGCCTTAAAAAAAAGAATGAAATCTTACCATTTGCAACCACAGGGAGAGAAATGTACTGTACTATGCTAAGCGAAATAAGTCAGAGAAAAACAAAATACCATATGATTTCACTGATGAGTGTAACTTAAGAAAATAGATGAATATAGGGGAAAGGGGAAAAAAAGAGGGACACAAACCATAAGAGAGACTCTTAAGTATAGAGAACAATTTTAGGGTTGCTGGAAAGGAGGTGGGGGGTAGGCTAAATGGGTGACAGGCATTAAGGAGGACACTTGTGATGAGCACTGGGTGTTAATGTAAGTGATGAATCACCAATTTCTACTCCAGAAACTAATATTACATTATATGTTAACCAACTAGAATTTAAATAAAGGAAAAAGAAAATAGCTTGACTCATCATTTGACTAGTAAGAACATATTTTAGATTGTACAGAAGACCCATAATTGACGGTAGGAATACTTAGTGAAGAGAAAACACTTGACTGAAGCCAAAAGAGAAGAACTTGCAATAAATAAACTATAGGGGTGGCTGTATCATTTTGCTAGTGTATTTAGTGAAGCAGCTAGATCAGGTTTAACTTGATATCTTATCGTTTTATTAAGTTATCTAGTAGTTTAAATTCTTCATAACATACTGTGTACCTCAGTTGATTTTATGATAAAGTAAATATTTTTTACCTTTTTTTTTTTTTTTTTAAGAATTTATTTATTCACCAGAGAGAGAGAGAGAGAGAGAGAGAGAGAGCATGTACAAGCAGGGGGAGCATCAGGGAGAGAGAGAAACAGGCTCCCCGCTGAGCAAGGACCCTGATGCAGAACTCAATCCTAGGACCCTGGTATCATGACCTGAGCTAAAGGCAGATGCTTAACAGACTGAACTACCCAGGCGTCCCAGTATTTTTTACTTTTTTATTAAACAATTATAGTAGCCTCTTTACCACTTACCTGCTCTCCATCTCAGCAGTTTTTTATGTTGCAACCAGATTAATCTTTGAAAAATGCATTTAATATCTGTTGAAAATCCTTCAGTGGAAGTTCTGTGTATCTTTATATAGAGAGATCATGAAGAAAAAAGATTGACATTTGACATTTATTACACAAAAATTCAAGTCTCTGGAGTCCAAAACAACATAAGTTGAAAGAAAAAACCTAGAATATTTATAGCAAATACAGATAAAGACTATCTACAAATATTAAAAAGGCAATTTAATATGGAAAAAAGGGAGGCATTTGAGAGAAAAGGAAACAGTAAAGAATTTTAAGAAGCTCAACCATAACAGTAAGCCAAGAAATAGAAATTAAAGTAATAATGAGGTATGTTTTTGACAAATGGGCACATTTAAATGAGATACAATCCTCATATTTGGCAAGAACGTGGGGAAAGTTTATTTGTATAGTTTTTGAGGGAGTAAACTATGAGAACGATTAACACAGACTAACGCATTTTAATGTGCATATTCTTTGACCTAGTAACTGCACATTTAGGAATTTATCCTACACTTGATCTTAGCCAAAAGGCCGAGAAGCGATTAGGAATTTATCCTATATAAAAAACTCCATAAATGCTCAAAAGAAGAATATACAGATGTAATTATGCAAAAACATTTTTAATGGTGAAAAGTAAAATTAACCCAAACACCCGTCAGCATAGTATTGACAAATCATAATACATCCATGCAATGCAAAGAAACCATTAAAAATAAATGAAATAGGGACACCTGGGTAGCCTAATCACTTAAGCATCTGACTTCGACTTGGGTCATGATCCCAGACTCCTGGGATCAAGTACCATGTCAGGCTCTGCTCATTGGAGAGTCTGCTTCTCCCTCTCCCTCTACAGCTCCCCCTGCTTCTCTTTCTTTCTGTCAAATACATTTTTTTTAAAAAAAGTAAATGAAATAGATACATAATGACATGGGGAAATATTTCCTATGATATATGATATAAAAGCAAATTTGAAAAGCAAGTCACAGCACAGAATGTACAGCATGATTCTGTTTTTAAATTTAAATAGATTTGTAATCAGCCTATATACATAGGGAAAATTTAGATACACACCCAGCAGATTGAGAGAAGAGACTTAAGCAGAGGTGCTTTTTGATCGCTGATACTACAAGGGCTTTTCACTTTCTTCATAATACATTTTTTTGTGTTTGGTTTTTCTTATAATATGTTAGATTTACTATTGTAAAAAAAAAAAATACTCCTTATGAGTTCAGTGCAGTAAGTTTTTACTGCATTAAAAAATGTATGGGCTCCTCATCCTAGATAGATCCAAATCTACATGGAAATGATAGTGGCTAAGGTTTTTTTCTGTTTTTTTTTTTTTAAGGCATGTTTTCTTAAGATTTTATTCATTTATTTATTTGTCAGAAAGAGAGGGAGAGAGTGAGTGCGCGCACAAGCAGGCAGAGTGGCAGGCAGAGGCGGAGAGAGAAGCAGGCTGCCTGCTGAGCAAGGAGCCTGATGTGGGACTTGATCCCAGGACCCTGGGATCATGACCTGAGCTGAAGGCAGCAGCTTAACCAACTGAGCCACCTAGGCATCCCCTTTTTTCTATTTTAATGGAAAAAGTCTTTTTTTCACATCATTCCTGAAAATACCATGACTTAGGTTTTAGTTTATGTAGCTTAATGTTTTTAAGACTTCTGTCTCATTTTGAATATATTTTTTCCTCTGGCAGGAGGGGTTAGCCTCAGCTAGCATTTATATTCCCTCTTACATGCAAAAGGACCTCAGTATGGCATAGTCTGGTTCCCTGTCCGCTTACTTTTTTCCTTGTCCAGAAGAAAAAAATTATTATCTTAGGCCCTATTGCCTATTGGTTCATCTGATTGTAACGCCATTCTTGGCTGTCCTTGACTCCCCTCTTTAATACTGTTTCATTTTGCTTATTCAACTCCTGTTTGTCTTTTTAAGAAACATATGCAGACACATAACAGGTACACCAGGAAGCCATCCCTGACCTCCCATGTTTCAGTTAGGTTCTGCTCCCATAGCATCCTTTTGCCTCTTTTCTTTTTACTCACCACTCTCTACTATAATGCTTGCTTGTCTGGCTTCTCCACCAGATTAGGGATGGTGGGCATAACTTTGGGGCATAACTATATATTTTTTTAAGATACATTTCTTTATTTGAGAGAGAGAGATCATGAGCAGAAGGGCCAGTGGGAGAAAGAATCCCTAGCAGACTCTGCACTGAACGCAGAACCTGATCCTGGGCTCTATCCCACTACACTGAGATCACAACCTGAGCCGAAACCAAGAGTCAGAGGCCCAACCAACTGTGCCACCCAGGCGCCCTTGTATATTCTATTTTTATATCTAGTGCCAGTCATAGTGCCTACATAATAAGTTCTGGATAATTGTTGAATGATAAATGGATTTTTGCAAGCCTATTTGGTTCTTACATTTGAACAAGATAAAACAGTAATAGTTACTCATGCTACCAGTTATCATGTCCCAGCCTTCATTAGGTTCTTATCCTTACACACAGAGTCCTGCTTTCTGATTTTTAAGGAAAGAAAAATATATTTTAGTGGAGATTTAAATTAGATATAATTAGATTATAGTATATATCTAATTAGATGATATAGACCTTTATTAATAATACTTTAATATTTTAATAGGCTGTTAACAAATTGGCAGAAATAATGAATCGGAAAGATTTTAAAATTGATAGAAAGAAAGCTAATACACAGGATTTGAGAAAGAAAGAGAAGGAAAACCGAAAGTTGCAACTGGAACTCAACCAAGAAAGAGAGAAATTCAACCAGATGGTAGTGAAACATCAGAAGGAACTGAATGACATGCAAGCGGTAAGGTTTGTGTGTGTGTGTATGTGTGTGTTTGAAGGATTATTCTCTTAATTTGTCATTGCTATTTATACCTATCATCTGTTGATCTTATCTAGATTTTTTAGTATAAAAATGCATATTCAGGTTTATAGAGTCCACAGATTGATTGTTATGACTCTGATATGAACCGTGATCTTGAAAAACTAGAAAGATACTCTGTTACCTATTAACCATGATAATTTGAGTAATTTTTATCCATTAGCATTTGCTTGATTAGAGATGCTGCTTCGAGAGAAACTACCAGGGGTTTGCCTCTTTGACGTTAGTTAGACTGAAATAGAGCTAGGACTAGGAAAATACTAAGTATAGTTGAGATAGAGGATTTGAAGTATTATAGATTTTTTGTTTTCTCTAATCAGGACTCACTTTTTGGAAATCAAAATATCAAACTTAATTTTTTGATATTTCCTGGCTTGTTAATAGCACAAAATTAAGAACATGGTCTCTGGACCTAAACTGATTTAGATGCAAGCACTAACTATCATATTTGGTTTTACCATCCTGAGAAGCTTTCTGTACCTTTTAAACTATTTCATTCGGAGCCATAAAAGCATTTCCTGTTGTTTTTAACAGGTGTTTGGTTTTTGATGCTTGTATTTATTTATTTGTTTGTTTGTTTTGAGAGAGGGAGGGGGACCCAGCAGACAAAGAGGGCAAGAGAGAATCTTAAGAAGGCTCCCCGCCCAGCACAGAGCCTGATGTGAAGCTCAGTCTCACAAGCCTTAGATCATGACCTGAGCCAAAATCAAGAGTTGGGTGCTTAACCAGCTGAGCTATCCAGATCCCAGCTGCTTTGTATTTAAAAATTAAAACAAAAAATTTGTTTAAAGCAAAGAGAAAAGGAGGTTGCCCAAGCAATGTATTACTGAGGAAGAGAACTTACATTTTTATAATTATATCATAATCTGTAGTAGTGAGCATTCATGAAGCTTACAATAATTTTTAGGAAGAGCAACTTTAGATTCTATTTATAGTTCCATTAATTCTTAATTTCTAAATGTTGGAAATGTGATAATTTTTTGTATTTTTCAAAATAGCAATTGGTAGAAGAATGCACACATAAGAATGAGCTTCAGATGCAATTGGCTAGCAAAGAGAGTGATATTGAGCAATTGCGTGCTAAACTTTTGGACCTTTCGGATTCTACAAGTGTTGCTAGTTTTCCTAGTGCTGATGAAACTGATGGAAACCTTCCAGGTAAGAATATTTCTGTTCATTCAGGTTTGATTAAATGACATGGAAATTAATGTATGTTTCTTCATTTAACTTTCTACCCTTTGTCATTTTTTTCTGTGGACCTTAAGGTATTTCTGTTTCTGATAGCCGAAGTCTGATTATGTTTGCATTTTATAGAATAAGAGCAGTCGAAAGAAATCTTAGGCTATTAAAGTAAATCTGAGAGGCTGTATCTGAATAAAAATCTTGAAGAACCTTATGAACCTATGAACGCCTAACTCCATGGTGGAAGTTGAAGCTGCTGCTTTTACCTTTCACTATTTAAAGAAAATTATGTTTTCATGAGTAGCAACTCTTTAATGTTTATGTTTTTGTTTTTATGTATTGTTGTACAAAAACTAAGAACTAGGCTTAATAATCAGAACCACAGCAGCCTATAGAAAGACCTTTCTAATGTAGTAGTGATAAACTTTGGTCAGACTTTAAGTTTCATATTTAGAGAAATAGATTAAAAAGGATTGAGAGATGCAGTGAGGGGGTAGTCAATTAAAGACAAAAGTGAGTATGTAGGATTTCAGACTTTTTTCCTTTGTCTTTTTTTTTCCCAGTAGAGAGTAAATTAAAAAAAAAATAAGCACCCATTTGTGGGTTTGTTGTAGTGTGTAAATTATAGTACATTTATATATATATTTTTTGAAGATTTTATTTATTTGACAGAGAGATCACAAGTAGGCAGAGAGGGGGTGGGAAGCAGGCTCCCTGCTGAGCAGAGAGCCCAATGCGGGGCTCGATCCGGGATGCTAGGATCATGACATGAGCTGAAGGCAGAGGCTTTAATCCACTGAGCCACCCAGGCACCCCAGTACATTTATATTTTTTTAACAGAGGTAAGCAGTACACATAAGTTCAATTTAGGAATAAATAGGGTACAAATATACACACACATACGTTTGACATCTTACATATCCTCTGTTCAAGGTTTTAGAAGTTTTGTTCACATGGTCATAAACATGAAAATCGATTTTAATTTGTGTATTTCCTGAATAATGTGTTAGATTTAACTCTTACTTGTATACCATGTCATCCCTGCCCTCCTCCTTTTGTGTCTTTGCTAGCCCCAAATCAGATATCTGAGGACTGAGAGTGAAATTTCGTATTACAATGGTCAAGAAGTTCCTTCTGTTTTCCCATTATTGGTTCTCTGAAACCTCCTGTATCTTGAAAATCTTGTAGGTGCATGTCCTTTATCAGAGGATCACTTTGGATTTAACAAGAACCTCTTGCTTCAGCTGTTGTTTGAAAATCTTTCAAAAGTTAGATTTAACCATCAGAGTATGACTTTTAGGGGTGTTTGGCTACATTCTTGAAATTGTTAAACTGAAATTGCAGCTTACTTAGAGTCCTTCTTCATTAACCCCAAGCTATGTAATTCTTACTCAATTTAGTGGAAGTTAAATATCCTGACCAGGTTTTTTGTCTTTATTCCACCCATTTCTGTTTAACTTTGATTATAATGTCTTATTATGTTTGCCTTGGTTTTCTTTGTATTAGGTTAAACATTGCAGAGACTTTATTGATGAATATTATTTAGAAAAATTTGAATTGAATGATGAGTTTGGGAGACATCTAAAGAGGAGGCAGGTGATGAGTTTTGTCTTCCATTCTGGCATATTCAAGAAAGTTAAACTCAGGATAATCTGATGGTTTGATTGGAAGACTTAAATTAGGGCTCCATTTAGATTTCTGAATCCTGCCCTAATAAATCCATTTAGGAATCAGTCGGCAAAGAAACTGTAAAATGTTGCTACTGGCTCCATTCTGAGTTATATCACTTAGAATAGCTGTGTATTTTCAGAGATTTTGTTGTAAGGTTCTCAAAATTCAAACCAAGTGAAGGAAAAAATAATACTGGTGGGCATTCTTCATTGCTATAAAATGAGACAGTCAAGTATCCCTGTCTCTTATTAGTGCACTCCTAGTCTTGAAACTTTACAAAGATCTCTATAGTGCTAACTTTCACACCATAGGTAGACAGTAATGGATAATCTTTATCAATGTTTTTTTTTTTAACCCCTTTTTGCATCAGATGTTTTGCTTAGTAAATTAAGAATCTGTTATAAATCTATTTACTAGAACTTGGGGTGCCTGGGTGGCTCAGTTATTATACATCTGCCTTCGGCTCAGGTCATGATCCCAGGGTTCTGGGATCGAGCCCTGCGTTGGGTTCCCTGCTTGGTGAGAAGCTGTTACTCCTTCTCCCATTCCCTCTGCTTGTGTTCCCTCTCTTGCTGTGTGTCTCTCTGTCAAAAAAAAAAAATCTTAAAAAAAAAAAAAGAGTTATCATTAAAAAAAACACAATTTACTAGAACTTAAAAATGGGCATTGGCAAAAAAAAAAAAGTTAAGGTTTTGCCATCATATCTAGGAAGAACTGTTAAAGAATTCTGATAGTCGCTCTTAATTTAAGAGAGTTACATATGATTCAAGTACCTAAAATTTTTGAAGATAATGACTAATGATTAATTTTACTTAGTTTAGAAATTTAGTTAATTGAACTACAGCTGAAAAGGGAGAGCTTTGTATGGAGTACATTTACTCAACAGTTAAAATAAAGGCCTTTTGAAATATGGATCATTTTTTTTTAGCCCAGCAAGATTTTTTTTAAGATTATTTATTTTAGAGAGAGAAAGAGAAACACACATGCATGTGTATGTAGGTGGAGAGGAGGGGGAAGGTCAGAGAGGGAGTCTGAGGTGGGACTCAGTGCCAGGACCCTGAGATCATAATCTGAGCTGAAACCAAGAGTTGGATGTTTAACCAGCTAAGCCACCCAGGTACCCTGAGATGTTTTTTGTTGTTGTTTTGGTCCCCCCCCCCCCCAAGAAGAAGTTGGGTGGATTGGGGCACCTTTGCCTCAGGTCATGATCCCAGAGTCCTGGGATCTGGCCCCATGTCATGCTCTCTGCTTAGCAGGGAGCTTGCTTCTCCCTCCTGCTCAGCCTGCTGCTCCCCCTGTTTGTGCTTGCTCGCTCTCTCTCTCTCTCTGTCAAATAAATAAATCTTTTTAAAAAAATGTTGAGTGGATGAACTGATAATATGACTTAGTAATAGATTTCATCATTCCATATAAAGTTTCTCATTTAATTATCATGTATTTCTAGGGCTAAGCCTCTATAACCTTAGTGGGCATCTTGTCATTAACTAGATGATTTCTCTTAAGTTTCCCAATTCTAAAAAAAAAACTTAGAAAAAAATTATCTGTTGTACAATCCTGTGAAGTTCTTAAAATCACTTTTATTCACCTAATTCTTTTATGTCTTCACCCTCCTTTTGGTTCTGTAGCAGGTTGTATCAGTGCAGTGTAAATATAAAGGTTATACTTGGGTTAAGATTTGCCCATTGCCTTGATGATAAAAAGACTAACATGATAACTGCCTCTCCTCCCTTGTTCTTTCTCTTTCCTTCTTTTGGAACCACTGACCTAATAATCTGAAAAGAATGTGAAAGTAGATGAAGCACTAGAGAAAACACTTGATATCAACACTCTATTAATATTCAGTATCTCTTATGGATTATCTGCATCATTCTCTTTCCATCTAGCTTTATCTCAGTCTATATAATTTAAACCTGTAAATAGTGGATTTCTTTTTTTTTTTTTTTAAGATTTTATTTATTTATTTGTCAGATAGAGAGCGCAGGAGCAAGCACAGGCAGACAGAGTGGCAGGCAGAGGGAGAAGCAGGCTCACTGCTGAGCAAGGAGCCCGATGTGGGACTCAATCCCAGGACGCTGGGATCATGACCTGAGCCGAAGGCAGCTGCTTAACCAACTGAGCCACCCAGGCGTCCCAAATAGTGGATTTCTTAGTGTGTTTCCAAGTATCTGAGTATACAAGAGCTTCTGATGTGCCCAAATCTAATCAATCAGTGGTTTGGAGATAATGCATCTGAAATCTTGAGCATTGATTAATTTCCTTTTTTATGTCACTTCTAAATACAATTAAAATATTTGGAGATGGTTCCTTAGCTCTGTTTCTTAAGAACCTACAGCCATAAGGCATAAATAATTTTAGCATTTATTCTCATAGAGAAATAACTGGGGGATGGGGTATCTTGGCATACACAATTTTATATAAATGTCAAGATTTCAGTGGCTTTCACATCTTTTTTGTGAGGAATTACTTGCATTAAATAGACTTAGGAGGAGTAAGAGCTGCAGTTTGGGGCACACTGCAGGGAAATTTTCCTAGCGATAACTTGTTGCTTTTGTAAGATAGAATGTGAGTTAGTAGCAACCTTCTGCATGTTATTTAATATGAAACTACCCCTTGGTTTGTTTTGTTTTATTTTGTTTTTTTAAGATTTTATTTATTTATTTTTCAGATAGAAAGCTCAGGGAGCAAGCACAGGCAGACAGAGTGGCAGGCAGAGGGAGAAGCAGGCTCACCGCTGAGCAAGGAGCCCGATGTGGGACTCGATCCCAGGATGCTGGGATTATGACCTGAGCTGAAGGCAGCCGCTTAACCAACTGAGCCACCCAGGCGTCCCTACCCCTTGGTTTTTAAATTATAACAATTATTTATGAGAGTGACTGGCTAATTCAGAAAAAAAAAAAAAACAATTGCAAAATAATCAACAAATATTTGTCAAGTACCTACCTATTCTTGTGTGTCAGATGTTTTGAGGTATATAAAAATAGTGTTATGATGCGGTCCCTGATCTTACAAAACTTACCAAGGAACTACCTAAAAAAAACAAAATAATCATTGCTGAGCTAAATTAACAGCAACTAAGAAAAAAGTTGGGAGGAGGATCATTTTGAGCTCAGGTTTCTCATTATCTTCTCCACCTTTACAACTACAGTTTAGATGAAGGGGAATAACAAAACCAAAAGACATTAGGTACATGGAAGAAGTTAGAACAAGAAGAATATTACTTCTGACTCAATTAACTGCAAAGCTTTTTAGTTAAAGGACAGAGTAGCATTATGTTCTAGGAACACAAGCTCAGAAATTAGGGTAAACCTACTGTTTTGACAGTTACTGATAGAGTGTACTCTTGAACAAGTCTGTTTACTTTCTAAACCTTCGTGTCTTCATTTGTAAATGGAGAATGATAGTAGAAGTTACTCTATCTGGTATTCATAGGAATATAATATCATATATTCATGGGATAATAGGTATATGAAATGTGGGATGCTACCTGGAAAGCACATGTCAAACCATAAATGTTTAGTAAATGTTACCTATTGTTTTAATTACTCCAAGTCTTAGATGTTTTACAGTGGTTTAAGTTATGTGGAGAAAGGCATTATATATTCCCATTAGGGTCATGATTTGAGCATTATACTTGAAAATTGGCTACTTTTCTATTTCTTTTGTGTCTTAAATATTAAAGATAGATATAGAAAACAATTAAATGCTCTTATTTCTAACCTAATGTAAAATAATAATTTCTAACAGAATCTTCTTTTCCTCCAGATATTTCTAATAAGCATTAGTTATATTTAAATAGTAATAATGTTTATTTTTAAATGCCTTGATTGAATTTGTCAAGGAATTTCTAGTATGCACAAACTGGTTAAAATATTAGCAGCTAACCAACTCAGTTCTATGTTTTTTTGCTGTTGATCAAATTCTGGTATAACATACTCAAAAGACTTGGTTTATATCTCTTTAGTTTGGTAAGAATTGCATTTGGACTTAACTCTAGAATTAAGTACTCCCCCAACCAGATTTGGACAGTTTTATTGAAATTTTACAGGTGTTTTACCAAAAAATTCATCAGAGTATTGTGCTGAGAAAACAAATAAAATGCTTGTCTCTTATTCTTTATATCTAGTTGATTCTGCCTGCATTCCTTATTTATTTATCTTCTATTCTTATCTTCTGTGAGTAATAGGACACTTCTCTATACTTTTGCTTGCTCTTTCTTGTGTAAATCATCGCTCTGATTTGTTCCACTTGCTGCATTTTTTTTTTTTTTGCTAAGTATTTTTATGAGTGTTAAATGATATTTAAAGTCTTCTGTATCATATCCCATTTAAGCTGCAATCCATTCCAGTCTTGCCTGGCTCTTAAGGGTATTGTTTTACTTCATACTTTTATAATTGAATACTAAATGTTAATTTTATGGGAAAAGTGGCTTGGGATTTTTTTCTGCAATATTTGTATGGCCATTAAAGTTGATTTGTGTGAAGCATGGAAGAGCAAATTATAGCACTTATTCATTTAGCTGTGTTCAAATGCCTGTTGCTGCATGCTGTCAGACAACATGTAATAGCTTTTCCTCTTGTTACAACTTAAGACTGAAGACGATATATTCTTTTTCTCCTAGAGTCAAGAATTGAAGGTTGGCTTTCAATACCAAATCGAGGAAATATCAAACGATATGGCTGGAAGAAGCAGGTATTTTATGCCTCATTTTTTCTAATTGACATTCTGTTATATATTTTACTTTTAAAGCATAGAACTTGTAATAACTGATCTATTATTAGCATTGATCTCAGATTAATACAGTACACTTCAGACATAAATGTCAAGTATTACGCTTATTATTTTCAACCAAGTTAATGTTGCTCGTGTATATCATTCCATTTTTTTCTCATTTCAGTATGTTGTGGTAAGCAGCAAAAAAATTTTGTTCTATAATGATGAACAAGATAAGGAACAATCCAATCCATCCATGGTATTGGACATAGAGTAAGTTGCCTTTGGTTGAATTTTAAACCAGTTAAATATTAACTTATGATAATTAAATTTAGGTTTTCTTTTTTCAGATTTTATTTATTTATTTGAGAGAAAGAGAGAGAAAGAGCACCAGCAGGGGGAGGGGCAAAGGGAGAAGCAGGCTCCCCACTGAGCAGGGAGCCCGACATGGGGCTCCATTCCAGAAGCCTAAGGTCATGACCTGAGTTGAAGTCAGCTGCTTAACCAGCTGAGCCACCAGGCACCCCTAGACTTAGAATTTAGTTTATATTTTGTTAAATGATGTTGCCTACTTTTCTTAACAAACTTTAAAACTTTGTATTACATCTTTAGCAAAATGTGAGAGGGAAAAATTTTGCATAGCTGATTCATGTATTCTGAAGACACATTTTTTATTTCAAGTGTTGATTGGTTTTAGGTTCTAAGAGCATCTCCAAAAGTACTATATATAATTATGTAGTCATTGTTAAGGAAATGTAAATATATCTTTTATTTTTAATAGAGGCCTTTAATAAGCTTAGGCTTTTTCCTTTGTATTCATTCTAAAACCTATTCTTAAGCACTGCTGCCTGTATCATCATGGGTCTTATAGATTGCACAAAGATGAGATGTTCCATTTTTAAAGAGCTTACAGATGGTAAGAAGTAGTAGGTAAAAGAATATTAGAAAAGGTACAACATGCAACAAAATATAAATTCAAAGTGAAATGTGGTAGGTGCTATTCATGAAAAATATAAACTTAAAATGAAGTATTGCCATTCCTTTAGAATTAAACATTTGTGAAGTCAGTTATAGCTAGAATATAAAAAGAATTAAGCAACTACCAAAGAGTACTGAAATTTTATTTCTCAATTTTTCTTTTTTTCAAGTATAATTAATATACAGTGTTATATCAGTTTCAGGCGTATAACATAGTGAGTCAGCAATTTTGTGCATTACTCAGGGTTCATCACAATAAGTATAATCCTAATCCTCTTCACCTACTATTTCCCCCACTGTCCCACCCACCTCCCCTCTGGTAACCATCAGTTTAAACGTTCTCTATATTTAAGAGTCTGTTTTTTTAGTTGTTTTTTTTTCTTTGTTCATTTGTTTTGTTTTTTAAAGTCCACATATAAGTGAAGTCATATGGTATGTCTTTCTCTGACTTATTTGATTTAGTTTTATATTTTCTGGCTCCACATATGTTGTTGCAAATGGCAAGATTTATTTTTCTTTTTTTTTTTTTTTTTTTGTTACAGCTGAATAATGTCTTCACCTATGGTTGTACACTTATGTTCTTCCATATCTTGGCTATTACAAATAATGCTGCAGTAAACATAGGGGTTCATACATCCCTTTGAATTTTCATATTCTTCGGGCAAAAACCCAGTAATGGAATTATTGGAGCATATGGTTATTCTATTTTTAATATTTTGAAAAACCTTCATACTGTCTTCCACAGTGGCTGCTCCAGCTTACATTCCCACCAGCAGTGCGTGAGGGTTCCTTTTTCTCCACATCCTTGCCTACACTTGTTATTTCTTGTATTTTTAAACCTGGCCATTCTGACAGGTATAGAGTGATATCTCATTGTTGTTTCTATTTGCATTTCCCTGATGATTATGGATATTGAGCATCTTCTTATGTGTCTGTTGGCTATCTGTATGTCTTCTTTGGAAAAATGTATGTTCGTTCCCTCTGCTCATTTTTCCAAGATTCTGTTTATTTATTTGAGAGAACAAGTGAAAGAGAGTGAGCGAACACAAGCTGGGGGAGGGGGAGGGCAGAGGAAGAAAGAGAGAAGCAGCAGACTGCTTGCTGAGGGGGGAGCCTGAGGTGGGGTTCTATCCAAAGACCCCAGGATCATGAACAGAGCCAAAGGCAGATGCTTAACCAACTGAGCCACCCAGGTGCCCCTCCTCTGGCCATTTTTAATTGGGTTATGGGGGGGGGTTGATGTTGAATTGTTTAAGTTCTGTATATATTTTTTATATTAACCCTTATCGCATAGATCATTTGCAAGTATCTTCTCCCATTCAGTAGGTTGTCTTTGTTTTGTTGTTTGTTTGTTTGTTTGTTTTGCTATGTAAAAAGCCTTTTTTATAGTGTAATCCAAAGAGTTTAATTTTGCTTTACTTTTCCTGCCAAAGGAGACCTATCTAGAGAAATGTTTCTGTGGCTTATGTCAAAGAGATTACTACATATGTTTTCTTCTAGGAGTTTTATGGTTTCAGGTCTCATATTTAGGTCTTTCCAACATTCTGAGTTTATTTTTGTGTATGATAAAAGAAAGTAGTCTGGTTTCATTCTTTTGCATGTAGCTGTCCAGTTTTCCCAGCACCATTTGTTGAAGAGACTTTTTCCCATTTTGTTTTCTTGCCTCCTTCATTGTAGATTAATTGATCATAAAAGGCATGGGTTTATTTCTGGGCTCTCTGTGCTTTTCTGTTAATCTGTGTGTCTGTTCTTGTGCGAGTACCATATTTTTTTTTAATTTCCTAATGTTTTAAAGAAGCATTAGTTGTGAAAATTTAAATGATCAACCAAGTTTTGCCTATTCTAGAACTTCATGTAAATTTATATGTGCCTATTTATTTTCTTTATGGTGTCTTTTAATGGAAGCCAGTTTTAAGCATTATAACCTTTTGTAGTCTAAGAAACTTTGCCTGCCCAAAGGTTGTGAAGGTATTCTGTGTTTTCTTTGAGGAATTTTATTGTTCTAGGCTTGATATTTAAGTTATGATTAATCTCAAAATTTACTTTTGTGTTTGGTAAGAGGTTGCAATTGAGGTTAGTTGTGAATGTGTAGGTATGTGTTTTTCCATGTAGATATCTATTTGTTCCAGTACTACTCATTTTTATATATTGATCTTGAATTCTTTAATCTTGCTGTTTACTTACTAGTTTTGTTTAGGTGTTTGCTGGATTCCACAGGACTTTTCTACAAATATAATCATGTGCTTCTTTCTAATCTATATGCCTTTATCACATGTATGGATTCATATGAACACCACCAATTACAGAACAGTTTCGTTACAGGGACCCATCTTGCTACCCTTTTGTAGCCATAACAAGTGCCCTTTCTCCATCCCACTATAATCCCAGGCTACCTGTTCTCTGTTCTCTATCTCTGTAGTTTTGTCATTTCAAGAATGTTATATAAATGGAATCAGATCGTATGTAAACTTTGAGATTGGCTCTTTTCACTCAAAATAATTCTCTTGAGATTCATCCAAGTTGTTTATTTCTCTTTATTGTTGAGTAGTATTCCATGGTATGAATGTACCACAGTTTGTTTAACCATTCTTTTGGGTTATTTTCAGCATTTGGCTATTATAAATCAAGCTGTTGTGAACATTCATGCACAAGTTTTATTTTTTTTTTAATTTTTTTTAGACAGCATTCATCTTAATTTATATTAATAATCCATATTTTCACCGGTAAAAATATCAGAAAATATAATTAAAAGAAAGAACATTAAAGTTACTCATAATCCCTCCACATAGATTGTTAACATTTGGTACATATGTGTCCAGATTTATCTCTTCCTCTGTAATAATATTAATATCAATAATTGCTAATAGTAGTGAGCCGTATGTACCAGTCACTGTTATGTTTGATATCTGTGTTACATTGTTTCAATCTCATAGCAACCTATAGCATAGTTATTATTATCCTAATATTATAGGTAAGGAAACTGAGGTGCAGAGGTTTAAAATTTACCCAGAATGTGTTATTCTTGTTCTTTTTTTAAATATAGTTGACACAGAATATTACATTGGTTTTAGATGTGCAACTTATTGATTTCACAAGTTTACACATTATGCTATGTTTACCACAAGTACAGCTGCCATCTATCTTATTATATCATTATTATAGTATCATTGGCTGTATTCCTTATGCTCTGCTTTTTGTTCCTGTGGCTTACTCATTCCATAACTGGAGGCCTGGATCTCCCACTCTCCTTTAGCCATATTCCCTAGCCTCCCATGCCCATTCCACAAGTTTTTTTATAAATATAAATTTTCATTTCTCTGGAATGAAGGCCCAGGTCATATGTTAAGCATATGTTTGTTTAGTTTTGTAAGAAAATGCCATCCTGTTTTTCGAAGTGGCTCTGCAGCTTTTACATTTTTGCCATAATCGTGTGAATGGTGTAGTTTCTCTGTGTTCTTCCTCAGCATTTGGCATTATTACTATTTTTAATTTTTAAATTTATTAGGTATATAATGATACTCTAATTTTAATTTGCATTTCTCTGATGACTAATGATGTTGAACATCTTGTCATGTTCTTTATTTATTTATTTATTTTAAAGATTTTATTTATTTATTTTTGTCAGAGAGAGAGAGAGAGAGAGAGCGGGAGTGAGCACAGGCAGACAGAGTGGCAGGCAGAGGCAGAGGGAGAAGCAGGCTCTGTGCCGAGCAAGGAGCCCGATGTGGGACTCTATCCCAGAACACTGGGATCATGACCTGAGCTGAAGGCAGCTGCTTAACCAACTGAGCCACCCAGGCACCCCTCTTGTCATGTTCTTATTTGCTATCTCTATGTCTTCTTTAATGAAATGTCTTTTACTGTAGATGAGTTTTTATAATAGCTTAAATCATACTTATTTTTATTTTAGTAAATTGTTTCACGTTCGACCTGTAACCCAAGGAGATGTTTACAGGGCTGAAACTGAAGAAATTCCTAAAATATTCCAGGTAAAAACCATAATAGATCTTTTACTTAAGTACTAAGTGCATTTTGTGAAGTAAATGCAAATATTACCGATGCTTTTTATACATTTGAAACTTTTATGTACAAATTAAGACTTTTTAAAAATCTTTGTTTTACTATTTCTGAATGTAGATACTATATGCAAATGAAGGTGAATGTAGAAAAGATGTAGAGATGGAACCAGTACAGCAAGCTGAAAAGACTAATTTTCAAAACCACAAAGGCCATGAGTTCATTCCTACACTCTACCACTTTCCTGCCAACTGTGAGGCCTGTGCCAAACCTCTCTGGCATGTTTTTAAGCCACCTCCTGCCCTAGAATGTCGAAGATGCCATGTTAAGTGCCACAGAGATCACTTAGATAAGAAAGAGGACTTAATTTCTCCATGTAAAGGTAAGGCATAAAAATTACTTTCACAGTTTATAAAAAATTAGAAAATTAAGTCCCATTTAAATAGCTTCTTCAAATGTAACATTTTCTATACCAATTTGAAAAGAGGTTGTAAAAAGTATATTTTGACATGGTGGAGCAACATGTGGCTGTCACTTCACAGTTACAGATTTAGCTTTGAACACAATGTTTTTAAAGAGCATTACCCTCTTTATAAAAAATGTACCTCTAAGAAATTACTCTAAATTGGAGAGAGGGGCTATAGGTGAGTTCCACTGTATTATTCCTACATGAGTTTTTTCTTCGTACTTGTTTTCTTTTTGTCTGGTTTTTACTGCCTAGACCAACATGCTGGATCATGGACAAAATGTCCTCTAGGTTAGCAGAGGTAGTCTGACGGAAAGAATACAGGCAACAGCTATTTTAAGATAAGAAACTTATGTTCTAAAAATACATTAACTTGTTTCACTTCTGCTTTTTTGTATTTCTGTTTTTATTTTTCTTAATAATTTGTGACTAATGTTTTCTTTTTAAATGTTCGGCCTTAATTAAGGAGAAAGAGATATTTTCCAAGCTTAATTAAGCATAGTAAATCTCTTAAAATTTTAAGAACTTATAAAATTATGCTTCAGTAGAGCCATTTTAGGTATTATATGACTTTGTCTTTTTTTTTTTAACATAGTAAGTTATGATGTAACATCAGCAAGAGATATGCTGCTGTTAGCATGTTCTCAGGATGAACAAAAAAAATGGGTAACACATTTGGTAAAGAAGATCCCTAAGAATCCACCATCTGGTTTTGTTCGTGCATCCCCTCGAACGCTTTCTACAAGATCTACTGCAAATCAGTCTTTCCGAAAAGTGGTCAAAAATACATCTGGAAAAACTAGGTAAGGATTGTAGTGTTAACCTCTTTGATAGTGTGAAAGTGATTAGTATCTATCAAATCTAAAATCTAATTGTTCTTTTCCTTATAGAGGGCATCATTTGTAGCTAAGTATTTATAATATATCACTTAAAATAACTTTATAAACTACTTTGATTCCTGTTTGAAGTTGATAATATTTATAAATGTCATATTTAATTCCAGGTCTATGTCAGATTTTACTATCATTGGTTGGTATATATGGCCCATACTTAGCCCTTAATTTTTTAAACAACTTGCAGTTTGCCACCCTTTTTAAATGTAAATAGATTCATATAAAACTTTGCTTTTCTCTTCTTTAAATTTAACTATGTTGGCATAGATTTTTTTAATCAAAATTATTTGGTATCACTGATGATGGTGTTGCAAATAAACTTCCCAGTTAAGTATACATCTCTTTTTTTTTAAAAGGTTTTGACAGAATTTTTTCAAAAATATTTATATGTTGTAATAAACATTTATAGGACATAATTAAATCCTTGCCTCAAGAGAGGTTATGATAGATATCTCATTCAGTTCTCATTTTATACATGAATAAATGAGGCCCAGAGGAATTGAGCCACTTGGACAAGATCCCACATCAAGCTAATGGCATAGTCAGGGTTGAAACCTATTTTTATCCAATTCTAAAGCCCAAGTTTTTTTTCCTTTACCAATACCAACTTTCCTAGAGTTTAATCCCTATATAAGAGGAATATTGATTTGAGGAAGCTGAGACCTAACTGATTTGCCTCTCTGTTAATGTCAGATTGATCCCATTTCTTTACTCCTTATTATCAGTAACTGAGTCTAATTCTTTGAAATGAGTAATAGGCATTACACCATCTGTATTCTTCAGCCACCATTACTACTCCAGGGTATTATCACCTCCCTCCTGACTGACTTCTGTAAAATCCTGTTATCACCTCTCTCCTGTATAAGATAAAGCTGTACCCAAAATTACATAAAATTGAATTATAGCTTTGTAAAAAACAAAACAAAAAAAGACCATGTGTTTGAAATAGAGTACAAGTAAGAAGAAAATAATGCTAAGTATATTTTTCCTTTTCCTGTTTTCCAAATTTTGTGTATTTGTTAATCACATATAAAGATAATTTATATTTACCTTTCCCTACAATTTTGTTTCTTGTATTTTTAAACTGAGTATATTTCTTTAACTACATTTTTTTTCTTTTTCTGCCCCCCTTCCCTCTCCAGTAGTTAACCATGTGACCTAACGCCTTGTGGAATCATGTGGAATGCTACCTGATAAACCAGGCTTCTTTAACCATGCAGAGCAGACAGGCTGTTCCTTTGACACAAATATCACAGGCTTCAGGGTTAAGATTGCTGTTATTCTGTTCTTGCTTTGGCACAAAAGCACACTGAGGGTTTTTTGTTTTTGTTTTTGTTTTTTGTTTTTAATTGCGGGTTTGCCTACAGGTAGATTAGATTAATTATTACTATGTAATGCAAGTACAATTGGGGGAAAGCTTAGGTAGGTATATTTTTTTAAAAAGGTGCTGCCTTTTTGAATTTCTAAGAAAACGCCTGTCAATCATGATAGAACACAGTTTTCCTCAAATGAGTGAGAGGAAGGGACTTTCACTTTCAAGTGGAATGGCCATCACTATGAAGATCAGCTCATGGAAGGAGTAAAGAAAATATCTCAAAATGAGACAACTGAAATTCTTTTAAATGACTTCAGTCTTTGTGCTCTTGCAAGACTATACAAAACTATTTTAAGAAAGCAGTGACATCACTTGACTTCAGTGCCCTCACTGTAGAATTTAAAAGCCTCACTTTTGATTGCCCATGGCGGACTTACAGAGAATAATTATTTTACATTATGCTTTACAAAATACTGTATGTGTTTCAGCACATTTATAGATTGGGGAAATGGGAGAAGGCAAAAAAAAAAATAAAAATTTACATTTAATCTATGCATTTTTGCCAAGCCATATTGAGTTATTTTACTACTAGAGATGTTAGGAACTAACTGTACAAAAGAACCAAGTTTTAAAAGCATTTTGTGGGGTACATCATTTCTGTAATTGTATAATGTATTTCTTTGTGGTTTTAAATGATAAAGACATTAAGTTAACAAACATATAAGAAATGTATGCACTGTTTGAAATGTAAATTATTCTTAGAACACTTTCAGTGGGAGTTGCATTGCCTTTTTAGTGCCTTAATTTGAAAGAATTATTTTACTGCCATGACTAAATATAGAAATTTCAAAAGAACGTATTTTCAAGAAATTTTGTGTCAGTGGGTTTTTCGATAATTGGTTTAATTTAAAATATTTAGAGTTTTGTTGGACTTTCACAAATTGAGTACAATCTTTGCATTAAACTACCTGCTATAATAATGAATGACTTTATAAAATTCTGCAAATATGTAGGTTTATGTCAATAAAAGAAAATTATGGCAATACATCTGTGATGTTTTCCAGGTAACATAGGAATTACCAGATAAATACTGTTAAACTCTTGTCCAATAACAAGAGTTGATTCATACATATGGGCAGTATGATTTATTGTTTATTTTTTTAACCAAATACCTCCTCAGTAATTTATAATGGCTTTGCAGTAATGTGTATCAAATAAGAAGCACTGGAAAACTGATTCGTCTCTAGGATGATATGCATGTTTCAAGTGGTATTAAAAGCCGCACTGATGGATATGTAATAATAAACATATCTGTTATTAATATGCTAATGACTCTGTGCTCATTTAATGAGAAATAAAAGTAATTTATGGATGGATACCTTTAATATGACTGGTGTTTTCTCATGGCTGAAATGAATAGAAACCATGTTATAAATCAGTCCCTGACTATAAACAAATGTTTGCTAAAGTCCACGATTAGATTAAAGTGGATTTTTAAAAGAAAATCTGGTTTGGCTCTAAAACTAGTGGCTACAGTTGAAGAGTTGAGCAGTGTCTGTTGGGAAGCAGTTCCCTATGGGTCTTTTGCATTTTTCTGTGTCCTGTGAGTGGTGGCTCTGACAGCTTTAGTTCTGGACTATCTTTACCAAAGAGATTTGTATAGTCAACAGCCTTGGACAATATCATGTCTTCCTCAAAGAAAGGCAAGTTGTTTACTATCCAGTATAATAAAAGATAATATCTCCCTCTAGAGCAAAAGCTGGCAGATTTGCTTATGTTCCTTATAAAAAATTCAGGTACCCTAAGCTTCAGGTTCCTCATCTGTAATGCAAACCCACTGCATGCTCAGCAACCCCCTGGGCCACTGTGCACCTGCATCTCCTTGGGGGGCAAGGAGAACTGACAGGAGTGTGAACCTCATTCTGCTTGCTATATTGTTAGTATAAGTTGTTTGGTTCTGTACAAGGTCCAGTAGAGTACAGAGAACAGTTAATTCTAATTAGTTTAAGGAGGAGAGGACATTAAAAAGAAAAATTAACCTGAGCATGAAACTCTTGAGAACTAACGGATATTTGAGGAATGACTCTAAATGCCACATTTTAGAACCTGTTCGGCCAAGAAAGTTACTTCTCTTCTAAGTTCAGAAAACCACTTAGAGGTGCCTGGGTGTCTCAGTCAAGTGTCTGTCTGCCTTGGGCTCAGGTCATGACCTCAGGACCCTGGGATCTAGCCCCACATTGGGCTCCCTGCTCTGTGGGGAGCCTGCTTCTCCCTTTCCCTCTGCCATTTCCCCTGCTTGTGATCTTTTATTCTCTCTGTCAAATAAATAAAATTTTTAAAAATAGGAAAGAAAACCACTTAATCCCAAAGTATACCAACATGGCAAGGACCAGGAGAGTGCCTTGATCAGGAAGGCACACTACTGCTGGTTCTCGACAGCAGTTTTGCTATGCCTGCTGCAATCCACACCAAGTTAGATGATTTCTACTATTCTTGCCACTTACAAATCTTGTGTCTGGACACTGGAATCTGTCAGCACTGCCAGAAAAATTGTTTTCATCATCTCACTTGTCTTCTGTGGGTACGTTTGCTTGTCCAAAACTAAATCACATTCAGAATTCCAGCTGCAAGGAATTTTGGGAAATGTACTCTCACTTTTCTGTCCACTTTACTACAGGAAGACATACTAAGAGGTTCAGCATCAAGTGTGCACCTTCACCACACCTGCAAGTTTGTGCTGAGACCAGGGGCTCTGGGCTAGAACGAAAACAGCCACTGTCCTTATTCACAGGCTGGTAAGTGTGAGTCACTTTGTCATTATTTGAAGTTACAGCTTAAAATAACCTAACTTTACTTTAAAAAAAAAAAAAAAGGGAAGAAAAAATGGCAATCAAATTCTGCTTGGTAAAATATGTTCTCATTTTCATATCACTAGATGTTCTATAATAACTGGGGCACCTGGATGGTTTAGTCGGTTAAGCATCTGCCTTTGGCTCAGGTCATGATTCCAGGGTCCTTGGATTGAGCCCCATATTTTACTCCCTCCTTGGGAAACTTCTCTGGTCCTCCATTACCACTCTTGGGTTCTCTGTCTCTCTGACAAATAAATAAAATACTGAGGGGGAAAAAAGGCCCATTTATTTTACTAATTATACTCACAATATTGGTATTTTTAATCTGCAAAAGAATTTTGCAAAAGAATTGCAAAAGAATTTAAAAACATTTTTATATCTACCATCCAGAATCAGCAAATGTTATATTTGCTTCAAATTGCTCTTAAAAACATTTAATCAAAGATCTTTTTGTTCCTCCTCCCCATTCCTATTTTCTTCCTTTCCTCCACAAAGCAGTAACTGCCATTAATTTGATATGTATTAGGGGCGCCTGGGTGGATCAGTGGGTTAAAGCCTCTGCCTTCGGCTCAGGTCATGATCCCAGGGTCCTGGGATCAAGCCCTGAATCGGGCTCTCTGCTCAGCGGGAAGCCTGCTTCCTCCTCTCTCTCTGCCTGCTTCTCTGCCTACTTGTGATCTCTGTCAAATAAATAAAGTCTTTAAAAAAAATTTGATACGTACTATTCTTATTCATATCTCAGCCCTTTATTGAATATGCATATATCTGTATATAAAGTTGCATGTGGCCTTACATTTATATAAACGACTTTATATTTTTCATTTGTAATATTCTTTTTTTTTATCCTTTTCACTCTTAATAGACTTTTTTTTTTAAGATTTTATTTATTTATTTGACAGAGATACAAGTAGGCAGAGAAGCAGACAGAGAGGAGGAAGCAGGCTCCCCGCTGAGCAGAGAGCCTGATGTGGGGCTCGATCCAGGACCCTGAGATCATGACCTGAGCCGAAGGCAGAGGCTTTAACCCACTGAGCCACCCAGGTGCCCCTCATTTCTAATATTCTATAACTTGTTTATTTCATTCATTATTGCTATTTATGGTGTTTATAATCTATTTACTTCATTATAAGAAATAATAGCATTTGAACTTACTATAGTAACAGTTACCTCCCAAATGTAAATATTTTATTTATGTAAATCTTCATGTAGAAACCCCTGGTAAGGGACACCTGGGTGGCTCAGTGGGTTAAGCCTCTGCCTTTGGCTCAGCTCATGATCTCAGGGTCCTGAGATTGAGCCCCGCATCAGGCTCTCTGCTCAGCAGGGAGCCTGCTTCTTCCTCTCTCTCTGCCTGCCTACTTGTGATCTCTCTTTATCAAATAAATACATAAATAAATAAAAAGATTAGAATGAGCCTATCTTTAAAAAAAGAAAAAGAAAGAAACACCTGGTAATTAGTTTTAAGATTTTATATATTTATTTCAGAGAGAGAGCGTGAGAGGGGAGACGGTCAGAGGGAGAAGCAGACTCCCCGTGGAGCTGGGAGCCAGATGCGGGACTCGATCCCAGAACTCCGGGATCATGACCTGAGCTGAAGGCAGTTGCTTAACCAACTGAGCTATCCAGGTGCCCCTTGGTAATTAGTTTTAAGTCAGCTTCACTATTTTTGACTTTCTAAGCAGAAAAAAAAAAAATTTATGCAAAAATAACATTGTTAAACTATAATTAAAATCTTTTCTATTTTAGTGGCATAAATATCCTAGCCAGGCTTTCAAGAAAGTGCATTTGATGTAATAGAAAAGTTGGAACATTTTCATAATCATACACTTAAAATTATATTTCTCATTGATTCACATTTTATTAGTTTGTTAAGTTAATCCACACTTGCACCACAAATGCTCAAAAAGTTAAAACCACATACTAGCATATCAGCAGTAATTACGATCTTAACCACATAACTTTTACAAATTATTTACAAAAGAATTCCTATTTAACTATAAAAGTGGTCTGTCAACTTAGAAAAAACACAATTAACAAGGAACCATCAAACTCCAGAATAAGACTAGGATTCTTACTATTGAACCTTATTCTGAGGTTCCTAACAAATACAACAGATAAGAAAAAGAAAAAAGTATTACAAATACTGAAAGGAAGAAGTAAATCTGTCTTTATTTGCTTAGTTATGTGATTGTTTACCAAAAATGTTCATAAAAATCAACTGGAAAATTACAAGAACAAGAGACCTTAGTAATATTCAGCCTTCATAATTGTTTTGTTAGACTCATACAGCATTTTTAAACTGTTTAGTTGCTAATTTTTAAATTGGAATATTTCAGTTAAAACCCAGTTTCCAGTAACTCTTTGTCAAGAGTAAGTTTGGTAACACTAGACTTGAATCATGCACAGAAGTAGTAGCCTGAGCCATTTTTTTTTTTTTAAGATTTTATTCATTTATTTGACAGATCACAAGTAGGCAGAGAGAGAGGAGGAAGCAGGCTCCCCACTGAGCAGAGAGCCCGATGCGGGGCTCAATCCCAGGACCCTGAGATCATGACCTGAGCCGAAGGCAGAGGCTTTAACCCACTGAGCCACCCAGGTGCCCCATCTGAGCCATTTTTTTAAAAAGATTTTATTTACTCATTTTGAGAGAGAGAGAATGAGCAGGGGGAGAGGGAGAGGGAGAAGCAGGCTCCCCACTGAGCCAGGAGCCCAACATGGGGCTTGATCCTGGACACCAGGATCCTGACCTGAGTGGAAGGCAGACATTTAATCATCTGAGCCACCCAGATGCCCCACCTGACCCATTTCTGATAGGGCATATACTTTACAGTTCATCCAGTCCTACCTGGGTCACTTCACCTAGTTGTATTATGTCTAGTATTTAAAACCATCTGAATTTTCAGTGCTGTCAAAAATGTAAAATTTAGCATACTTTACATGTAAAAATGTAAAGGTCTATGCCATCAAAGACTCCTGAGGCAAAATTAAACTATAAATGACACTGTAAAAATATTTGAAAAATAGAAGATTAAATTTTTTTGAAGATTTTATTTATTTGATACAGAGTGAGAGCACAAGCAGGAGGAGTGGCAGGCAGTGGGAGAAAGAAAAGCAGGCTCCCCTGTGAGCAGGGAGCCAGTTGCGGGGCTAAATCCCAGGACCCTGAGATCATGACCTGAGCCGAAGGCAGACGCTTAACCGACTGAGGCACGAAGCGCCCCAGAAGATTAAAATTCTAAAAATCCTGCCAGTCCACAGTTTAAAAAACGAAGGAAGGAAGGAAGGACAGTATGGTGGGGTGGCGAGGAAGATCCTATAGAAAAATAAGCTAAAGGTAATGAATAGAAAATGTATTTAAATATACAAATGGCTGATAAACTATAGATTAAAACCAACATAACCATTTTTTGCCCATTAAGTTTATATTTTTAATCATTATAATAGTATCTTCAAGAAATGGGAAAATAGTTGTTAATTAGATGAAATTTATTTTGGTAGTATTTATAAATACTTCAGAAATATATATGTATATGTCATCATCAAGATGGTGCAGTAGGAGGACCCAGCCTTCATACCCTGACAAACACCAATTTAACAAACACCCATGGATAAAAGCACCTTTATGAGACCTCTGGAGTCTAGTTGAGAATATCCAGCCTCCCAGTGGAGCACAAAATCCAAGAGTGGCTGCACTGAAGAGAGTAAGAATACTTTCTTCTTCTTCTTTCTTTAAGATTTTATTTATTTGACAGAGATCACAGTAGGCAGAGAGGCAGGCAGAGAGAGAGAAGAGGGAGCAGGATCTCTGCCGAGCAGAGAGCCCGACGCGGGGCTCAATCCCAGGACCCTGGGACCACGACCCAAGCCGAAGGCAGAGGCTTCAACCCACTGAGCCACCCAGGCGCCCCGAACACTTTGAATTTAACTTTTGTCACCTCTTCTCCAAACTGTCACAGCTCAGCACTGAGAGAGATGCTTTTGGTGCCTGATTTCTCTCACAGGGGAAACAATAATGTGAGCATCCAGCTTCCCCAGCCTTTTGGGGCACTGCTCACGAGGGTGTTTCACCTCACTAAGAATGCTGAGGGAATAGATATGGCTAAATAACCTTGGGGCAGCTAAGAACAAAGAAGGGGTGAGGGCTTAAAGCCTTTGATCAATGAGACCTTTGGGAGCCCACAGACTCCCGTGGCTGGTGCCCACTGCCCCTACAGATGGCAGCTCCACACGCTCTCACAGATGGCTCGTGGATCTCATAGCCATCAAGGATCTCAGAAGTTGGCTTGACTCTGCAAGACTGGGAGAAGTGCACAACCTTAAGATTGCTCCTTTGGGAGGGAAGGAGAGCCGTGAAGCTTGTGCTCGTCCTCACAGCATCTCATTGCACAGCCATTAGGAAAAGGAGTGGTTGACTCTAAGCACTTGGCACAACACTGTAGTGTAGGGAGAAAGCACACAATCCTAAAACTTCCAGACCAGCAAAGAGGAGTGGAGCAGCTGTATTCGTACATTCTGAGAAACCTCAGAATCTCTAGTTTATTCTGAAAGCAAGTCAATAAAGGCTAGAAGAGGTAACTGCTTCTCCAAATGTACAAACATTAATACAAGGCTACAAGGGACATGAAGATTAGGGAAACAACACAACTAAAGGCAGAAAATAAATTTCCAAAAACTAATCCCAAAGAAATGGAGATCTATGAATTGCCTGACAAAGAATTCAAAATAATAATCTTAAACTCAATGAACAGCAAAAGAACATAGACACCAAGAGAAACCATAAAATAAGAACTGAACTGAAATTCTAGGGCTGACAAATACAATAAATGAAATGAAAAATGTAACAGCTCTAAAAGCAGACTCAATCAAGCAGAAGAAGAATCAATGAACTCAAAGATTGATTGATTTATATTTTTAAAGACTTCTTAAGTTATCCAGTCAGAGGGACAAAAAGAGGAAAGAATGAAAAAAAATGAAGAAAGGCTATAGGACTTAAGGCATACTATCAAGAAAAACAATATATACATATTGGAATCAAAGAAAGAGAAAGGGAGAGAAAGCTTATTTAAAGAAATAATGTTGAAAACTCTTCAAATATGGGGAGGGAAATGGACATCCAGATGCATGAAGCTCAAAACCCCTAAGGCTGGCAAACCTAAAGAAGTCTACACTGAAACACTTATAATTAAATTGTCAAAAGTGAAACACAAAGAATTTTGAAAGCAGCAAGAGAAAAGGAGCTCATTGCCTACAATGAATGCCCAAAAGACTATGAATAGATTTTTCAGCATAAACCTAGCAGGTCACAAGAGAGTAGGATGATTTATTCAAGATATACAAACAACAAAAGTAACAGCAAACTGCCAACCAAAAATACTATACCTGGCAAAACTGTTCTTTAAAAAAGAAGGAGAGATAGACTCCAGACAAATAACACTAAGGAAGTTTGTCACCACTAGACATGCCTCATAAGAAGTGCTAAAGAAAGTTCCTCAAGTTGAAAGAATGCTAAACAGCAACACAAAAGCATATGAATGTATAAATCTCACTGGTAGGGGCATCCGAGTGTCTCAGTCAGTCAAGCATCTGCCTTCAGCTCAGGTCCTGATCCCAGGGTCCTGGGATCTGCTTGCAGGGAGCCTGCTTCTCCATCTCTGCTGGCCCCTCCCGCTCTGTTCATGCTCTCTCTCTCTGTCACTCTCTCAAATAAAATCTTAAAAAAAAATCTCATGAGTAAAGGTAAATATATAGACAAACAGAATAATGTAATACTGTAATGGTGGTGCATAAGTTACCTTTAACCTTAGAATAAAAGTTAATAGGTAAAAGTTTTAAAACAGATAAAAGTTTTAAAATAGATAAAAGTTAATAGATAAAAGTGTTTTAAGAATAATTATAACTGAAAAAATCTGTTAATACATACATAATATAAAAGATACAAATTATGACAATAATATACCAATAACATCAATAATGAAGTGTATGTGTATGAAGTAAAAGTATTTTTTATGTAATTGAAGCTTTAAAATGGACTGTTATGTTTTATGTAAGCATCAGAGCAGTCACAAAGAATATATCTAAAGAAAACGTACAAAAGAAAAAGGAATCAAAACGTATCAATATGAAAACTCATCAAATCACAACAGAAGATAGCAAGAGAGGAAGAAAGGGAAAAAAGAACTATAAAACAGGAGCGCCTGGGTGGCTCAGTGGATTAAAGCCTCTGCCTTCGGCTCAGCTCATGATCTAAGGGTCCTGGGATCGAGCCCCGCATCGGGCTCTCTGCTCAGCAGGGAGCCTGCTTCCTCCTCTCTCTCTGCCTGCCTCTCTGCCTACTTGTGATCTCTCTCTGTCAAATAAATAAATAAAATATTTTTAAAAAACTACAAAACAGACTGAGAATGATTAATGAAATGGCAGTATGATGTCCTTACCTGACCATCATTACTTTAGATGCAAAGGAATTAAACTCCCCATTTAAAGACTTAGAATGGCTGAATGGAGAAAAAAAAATTAGATGGAGCTGCATCTGTCTAAAAGGAACTCACTTTAGGGATGTCTGGGTGGCTGAGTCAGCTGATCGTGGGAGTCTTGATTTCAGCTCTGGTCATGGTCTCAGGGTCAGGGGATTGAGCCCCCAGCTGGGGTCTGTGCTCACCTTGGAGTCTGCTCGAGATTGTCTCTCTCCCTCTGCTACTGCCTTCCTTCTCTCTGTCCCTCTCAAATAAATAAGTAAATATTTTTTTAATTAAAAAAAATAAAAGGAACTCACTTTAGATTCACATATAAGACACACATAGGCTAGGGGCACCTGCATGACTCAATTGGTTGAGTGGCTGACTCTTAATTTCAGCTCAGGTCATGATCTCCCAGTCCCAGAATCAAGCCCAGTGTGGGGCTCCACACACAGCAGGCAGTCAACTTAAGATTCTCTCTCTCTCCCTCTGCCCCTCCCCATACTCCTGCTCTCTCTCTCTAAAAATAAATAAATCTTTTTTTAAAAGGCACACATAAGCTAAAAATTAAGGTATGAAAGATGATATTCCATGCAAATAGTAACCAAAAGAAAACAGAGGTGGCTATATTTATAGCAGACAAATAGACTTTAAGTCAAAAACTAACAAGAGGGGCGCCTGGGTGGCTCAGTTGTTGGGTGTCTGCCTTCAGCTCGGGTCATGATCCCAGGGTCCTGGGATCGAGCCCCGCATCAGGCTCCCTGCTCAGCAGAAGGCCTGCTTCTCCTTCTCCCAATCCCCCTGCTTGTGTTCCCCCTCTCACTGTGTCTCTCGCTGTCAAATAAATAAATAAATAAAACTAATAAGAGACTTGGGGCACCTGGGTGGCTCAGTGGGTTAAAGCCTCTGCCTTTGGCTCAGGTCATGATCCTAGGATCCTGGGATAAAGCCCCACATCAGGCTCCCTGCTCAGTGGAGAGCCTGCTTCCCTTCCTCTCTCTGCCTGTTTCTCTGCCCTACCTGTGATCTTTCTCTGTCAAATGGGTAATAAAATCTAAAATAAATAATAATAATAAATAAATAAAATAAATTTAAAAGGGTCAATTATATATATCATTATATAATGATATAATACATATATATACATTATATATACATATATATAATGATATATCATTATATAGTGATAAAAGGGCCAATTCAACAGGAAGATAGAACAATTATGAATATGTATGCACCCAACATCAGAGCTCCTAAATTTATAAAGCAAATATTAACAGATAGGAAGGGAGAAATAAGTAGCAATATAGTAATAGAAGGAGACTTCAATACCCCACTTTCATTTAAGGGTATAACATCCAGACAGAAAATGAATAAGCAGTATTGAATAACATTATAGACCAAATGGACCTAATAGATATATGCAGAACACTTCATCCAAGAGCAGCACAATACACATTCTTCTCAAGTACACACAGAACATTCTCTAGGATAGATCCTATGTTATGTTAAAAGACAAATCTTAACAAATTTAGCAAGATTGAAATAATCCCAAATATTTTTTCCATTCACAATGGAATGAAACTAGAAATTAACAATGCAAGAAGATGGGAAAATTCATAAATATATGGGAATTAAATAATACACTCGAATAACCATTGGGTCAAAGAAGAAATCAAAGGGAAATTAGAAAATATCATGAGAAAACACAACATATGAAAAATTATGGGATGCAATGAAAGCAGTAGTAAGGGAATTTTTTTTTAAGATTTTATTTATTTATTTGACAGACAGAGATCACAAGTAGGCAGAGAGGCAGGCAGAGAGAGAGAGAGAGAGGAGGAAGCAGGCTGCCCACTGAGCAGAAAGCCCAGTGTGGGGCTTGATCCCAGGACCCTGAGATCATGACCTGAGCTGAAGGCAGAGGTTTTAACCCACTGAACCACCCAGGTGCCCCAGTAGTAAGGGAATTTTATGGTGACAAATGCCTACATTAAAAAAAAGAAAGATCTGAAATAACTAACTTTATACCTCAAGGAACTTATAAAAAAGGAAGAAACTAAGCCTAATTAGCAGACAAAAGAAATAAAAACTAGAGCAGAAATAAATGAAATAGAAACTAGAAAAACAATAGAAAATCAAATTAAGGGTTGATTTTCTGGAAAGGTTCATAAATATAAGCCCTTAATGGGACACCTGACTGCATCTGTCAGTAGAGCATGTGACTCTTAACCTTGGGGTTGTGAGTTTGAGCTGCATATTGGGTGTAAAGATTACTTAAAAATAAAATCTTAAGGGATGCCTGGGTGGCTCAGTTGGTTAAGCAGCTGCCTTCGGCTCAGGTCATGATCCCAGCGTCCTGGGATCGAGTCCCATATTGGGCTCCTTGCTTGGCAGGGATCCTGCTTCTCCCTCTGCCTCTGCCTGCCTCTCTGTCTGCCTGTGCTCGCTTGCTCTCTCTCCCTCTCTCTCTGACAAATAAATAAAATCTTAAAAAAAAAATTAAATAAAATCTTAAAAACAAACCAACCCTTAGCTAGACTAAGAAAAAAGAATACTCAAATAAATAAAACTAGAAATGAAAGAGGGTATATTATAACTAATACCTCAAAAAAAAATCAGGGACTGTTCTGAACAATTATTTGCAACAAATTGGATGATCTAGAAGAAATCGATAAGTTCTTTGAGACAAACAAAGTGCCAAGGCTGAATCAAGAAGAAATAGTAAGCTGGAAGAGACCAAGAACAAAGAAGATTGACTCAATTAAAAAAAAAACAACAACAAAAACTCCCAAAAAAGGAAATCCCAGTACCAGATGGCTTCACAGTTGAATTCTACCAAATATTTAAGGAAGAATTAATACTAATCCATCTTAAACTGTTGGTTCCTAAACATTGAAGAGGGAGAAGGCTTCCAAACTTACAAAGCCAGCATCACCCTGATACCAAAACCAGTTAAAGACATCACAATGGAAGAAAAAAGCCAATATCCCTGATGAATATAGATTCAAAAATTCTTAACACAATATTAGAAAATTGGATTCAATAGCACATTAAAAAGATATACATAACTTATCCTTGGGGCAAGGATAGTTCAACATATGCAGATCAATCAATGTGATCCATGAATTAAAAATGAAGGATAGAAATCACATGATCATCTCAACATCTACATTTGGTCAATGTAGACAAAGTATTTGACCAAACTAAATATCCTTTTATGATAAAAACTGTCACTGAATAAGATATAGAAGATTTTAAAGGGCCATATATAAAAAACCTACCACTAACATCATACTCAATGGTAAAAAAACTGAAAGCTTTTCCTTTAAGATCAAGATAAGACAAAGATGCTCCCTCTTGATACTTCTATTCAACATAGTACTAGAAGTTTTAACCAGATAAGTTAATCAAGAAAAAGACAAGATACCTAAATCAAAACAATCCTATTTGCAAACATACCAAAAAGAAAAATATTTAGGGGATACCTGGGTGGCTCAGTTGGTTACGTGTCTGCCTTCAGCTCGGGTCATGATCCCAGGGAGCCAGGATCAAGTCCCACATGTGGCTCCTTGCTCAGTGGGGACTCTGCTTCTCCCTCTGCCTGCTGCTCCCCCTGCTTGTGCTCTCTCTCTGACAAATAAATAAAATCTTTAAAAAGTATAAGAATGAAATATTTAGGAATAAACTTGAGGTGGAAGATTTGTACACTGAAAATTATAAAACATTGACAAAAGAAATTTTTTTAAAGATACAAATAAATGGAAGTACACTCTATGTTCATGGATTGGAAGAATTTTTATTATTAAAATGTACATACAAACCAAAGCAGTGTACATATGCAATGTAGGCATTGCAAGAGGCAACAAAAGCAAAATAGACAAATGCAGTTATATCAAACCGAACTTCTGCACAGGAAAGGCGAAAACTAACAAACTGAAAGACAACCTATGGAACAGAAGAAAATATTTGCAAGCCATGTATCTGATGAAGGATTAATATTCAAGAAATATTAGGAACTCTGGGGCGCCTGGGTGGCTCAGAGGGTTAAGGCCTCTGCCTTCGGCTGGGGTCATGGTCCCGGGGTCCTGGGATCGAGTCCCACATTGGGCTCTCTGCTCAGCGGGGAGCCTGCTTCTCTTCCTCTCTCTCTCTGCCTGCCTCTCTGCCTACTTGTGATCTCTGTCTGTCAAATAAATAAAATCTTTAAAAAAAAAAAAAAAGGAACTCAAACAGTAGTGAAAACAACAAAAGAACTTGGTTTTTAAAATGGGCAAGGGACCCGAACAGCTGTTTCTCTGAAGAAGATATGTGAATGGCCAACAGGTATTTGAAAAGGTATTCAGTATTACTAATTATCAGGGAAAAACAAATTAAAACCACACTGAGATATCACCTCACATCTGTTAGGATGGCTATTATTAAAAAAGAAAAAGGTGGGGGGTGCCTGGTGTCTCATTTGGTCAAGTATCAGACTTTTGATTTCAGCTCATGTCATGATATCAGTGAGGCTGTGAGATTGAGCCCCATGTCGGGCTCACTGCTCAGTGCAAAGTCACTTGAGGTTCTCTCTCTCCCTCTTCCTTTACCCTTCCCCCTGCTCTCACTCTCTCTATATACAATAAATAAATAAAATCTTTTTAAAAATATGATTTTTTCATGTCAGTGAGGACATGGAGAAAAGGGAACCGTTGTACACTGTTGGTCAGAATGTAAATTAGTGAAGTCACTATAAAAATGGTATTGAGGTTCCTTAAAAAAGTGAAAATAGAAATATCATATGACCCATTAATTCTGCTTCAGGATAGCTATCCAAAGGAATTGAAATTAGTACCTTTAAGAGATATCTGCATTCCCATGTTCTCTGTAGCACTGTTCATAATAGTGAAGACATGGAAAGAACCTAAATGTCCATCAGTGGATGAATGGATAAAGAAAATATAGTATATACTCACAATGGAATATTATTCAGTCATGAAAAAGAAGAAAATCCTGCCACTTGTGATAACATGGATGAGTCTGGAGGACCTGATGGTAGATGAAATAAGCCAGACACCAGAGAACAAATACTACATGATCCCATTTATATGAAGAATCTAAAATAGTTAAACCCATAGAAGCAGAGAATCAGAGAAGAGGAAATAGAGAGGTGTTGGTTGAAGTGTACAAAGTTGCAGTTGTGCAGGATGAATATGTCCTAGATATATACTGTTAAGCATAGTACTTAACGGTTAATAACACTGAATTGTATACTTAAAAACTTGCTAAGATGGCAGATCTTAAGATGTTCTTGTGACACATACAATAAGTAAATAAAGCGGGTGGGAAGACTTCTGAAAATGAGGGATGCATTTATGGCATTATGGCATTAATTGTGGTAATGGTTTCATGTATGTGTACTCATCTTCAAATTAATCAACTTGTATACGTTAAATATCTACAACTTGTATCCATGTCAATCATACCTCAATAAAGTGGCTTAAAATATGTATATGCCTTTTGATAAAATATCTATAAATCGATCCCACTGAAATGCTTGCACATATGCACCAAGATATACATACATAAGGAAATTTAATGCAGTGTAAAAGTACATTACCAAGATATTAGTGTCCCCTCATCATCATATTTATGCTTCAGGGCCCCCTGGAACATAACTCCAACCCAGGGTTTATCTTAATTGGTCTGCGTCCCTAAAGGAGAATTCAGTTGAATGGTTTAAAGGAGAAGCAAAGAAAGTTGGTGCTATAAATTAAGGGACGTGGGAGGATGATCCAAACTAATCCAGGATGGGGAAGGAAGGTAGGGAGAGCGAGAAGGAGCCTATGGAGTGTCCAGGACCCCAGTGGATCTCATAGAGGGATTGTACAGGGCTGGCTGTGTGAGTACCAAGGAGGACTAATCACGAAGAGCCCAGGCTCTGGGGACAGTTTCAATGGTAGCATCTAAAGTAGGTAACAGAAGGATTAGCAGTATTAGGGTCATCCTCTGTGGATTAAATTCCAGGTGCCTCCCATCTTCCTGGATCAAGATAAGCTCCTGGGTTCCAGTGCCATCTAGTGGAGAAGGGCAAAGACCCCAAATATGAACTACTGGTAGTAGAGTGACCCCAAATATTGTCAAGCTGGGATGTTTTGAAAGAGTAAGGGGCTTAGTTACACCAAGACAACCAGTATAAACTGGGAGAAATGGTCACTGTAGTAATAGTAAATATCTTATCTTCTTTGGAAAACAGGAGAAAATATACAGGCACGCCTCACGTTATTGCACTTTCTACAAACACTGCATTTTCTACAAACTGAAGGTTTGTGGCAACCCTGCATCAAGCAATTCTATCAGTGTCATTTTTCCAACAGCATTTGTTCTGTTCCTATCTCTGTGTCACATTTTGGTAATTTTCACAATATTTCAAAATTTTTCATTCTTATTATTATTATATTTGTCATGGTAATCTGTGAAAAGTGATTTTTTATGTTACTATTGTAATTGTTTGGGGGCACCATGAACCACCACTGTAATATGGCCAGCTTAATCAATAATTGTGTTTGGGTCACCTATCTGGCTCAGTCATTAGAGCATGTGACTCTTGATCTCAGGGTCATGAGTTCAAGCCCCATGCTGGGGGTAGAGATTGCTTAAAAACAATAAATAGAAAAAACAAATGTGTGGGACGCCTGGGTGGCTCAGTTGGTTAAGCAGCTGCCTTCGGCCTCTCTGTCTGCCTGTGCTCGCTAACAAATAAAATATTAAAAAAAAAAAAAAAAGAAAAAACAAATGTGTGTGCTCTGACTGCTTCACTCACTGGCCTTCCCCTTATCTCTCTCCCTCTTCTCAGACCTCCCTAATCCCTAAAACAGAACAATATTGAGATTAGATCGATTCGTAACCCTCAATGGCCACTAGGTGTTTATGTGAAAAGAGCCACATGTCTCACACTTCAAATTAAAAGCTAGAAATGATTAAGCTCAGTGAGGAAGGCATGTTGAAAGCCATGGTAGGCTGAAAGCTATGCCTTTTTGTCAAACAGTAAGCCACGTGAATGCAAGGGAAAAGTTCTTGAAGGAAATCAAAAGTGCTACTTCAGTGAACACATGAATGATAAGAAAGCAAAACAGTCTTAGTGCTGATAGAAAGTTTGAGTTGTCTGGATAGAAGATCAAAGGAGCCACAACATTCCCTTAAGCCAAAGCTCAATCCAGAGCCAGGCCTAACTTTCTCTCCAAATCTGTGAGTCTGGGAGATGTGAGGAAGCTGTAGGAGAAAAGTCTGAACCTGGCAGAGGTTTAAGGACAACATCAAAGTGCAAGGTGAAACAAACCACAAGCGATTCAGAAGATCTAGCTAAGATCATTACTGAAGGTGGCTACATTGAACAACAGATTTTCAATGTAGCTGAAATCACCTTCTATTGGAAGAAGATGCCATCTTGGCCTTTCACAATTACAGGGGAGAAGTCAGTGCCTGGCTTCAAAGCTTCAAAGGACAGGCTGCCTCTCCTCTTAGGGATTAATGCAGCTGGTAACTTTTAAGTCGAAGCCATTCTGAAGTTGAGCATTTTGGAAATCCTAGAGCCCTGAAGAATTATGCTAAATCTACTCTGCCTGTGCTCTAGAAATGGAACAACAAAGCCTAGATGACACCACGTTTGTTTACAAGTGATTGACTGAATATTTTAAGCCCACTGCTGAAACCCACTGCTCAGAAAAAAGATTTCTTTCAAAATATTACTGCTCATTGCCAATACACCTAGTCACCCAAGAGCTCTGATGGAGATGTACAAAGAGATGAATGTGGCTTTCATGCCTGTTAACATTCCTTCTGTAGTTCGTGGATGAAAGGGTAATTTTGTCTTTCAAGTCTTGTGATTTAAGAAATATCTTTTGTAAAGCCACAGCTGCCATAGAATTGTTCTGATGGATCAGGAAAAGTCAATTGAAAACCTTCTAGAAGGGATTCACCATTCTAGATGGCATTAGGAACATTCATGATTCATGGGAAGAAGTCAAAATATTAACATTACCAGAAATTCAGAAGTTGATTCCAACACACATGGGTGACTTTGAGGAGTTCTAGACTTCAGTGGAGGAAGTCACCGCAGATGTGGTGGAAACAGCAAGAGAAGCAGCATTAGAAGTCGAGCCTGAAGGTGTGCAAGCTCATGATCAAACTTGAATGGATGTAGAGCTGCTTCTAATGGATGAGCAAAGGGTGGTTTCTGGAGAGGGGATCTACCCGTGGTGAAAATGCTGTGAAGATTATTGAGATGATGATAATGGATTTAGAATCTTTCCTAAATAAAAGCAGTGGTTGGCTTTGAGAGGATTGACTCCAGTTTGGAAAGAAGTTCTATGGGTAAAATGCTGTCAAACAGCATTCATGCTGCAGAGAAGTCATTCGTGAAAGGAAGAGTCAATCGATATGGCAAACTTCATTGTTGTCTTATTTTAAGAAATTGTCACAGCCACCCCAATCCTTAGCAACCACCACCGTGATCAGCAACCAAAACATGGAGGCAAAACCCTCCCCCGGCAAAAAGATTGACTCCCTGAAGCTTAGATGATGTTTAGTATTTTTTAGCAATAACAAAATTTAAAATTAAGGTATGTACATTTTTTTCAGAATAATGTGCATTTAATAGACTATAGTCTAGTGTAAACATAAGTTTTATATGCATGAGTTACCAAAAAATTCATTTGACTAACTCTATTGCAATATCAGCTTTTTTGCAGCATTCTGTCTCTGAGGTATATTTGCATATAGGTGTTATTTTATATAGCAAAACAAATACTATATTTCTTATAATGAGTTCATGTCATCATTTATATCATTGTCTTTGTCATAATAAAAATTAAAATAAAAATATCTGAGTTTACGAACATCTGAATTATAAAATTCTGTATGCACATGATATAAACTGAAATTAGATTTGTATGTACAGACATGGAAAGGTAAGTACGATGTAAGAAAATTCTGAAAAATTCCCTGTGGTTTTTGTGTCGTGTCAACTTGGTTTTATACTAGAACTATGGTTTCCATAATTCCACACCCTTATGATATTGAATTTGAGTTGGTCAAAAGAGAAATGTATTTCAGAGTTAGTTAGGATATGTTAGTTACTTACTTACTTACTTACTTACTTAGTTAGGATATGGAAGTAATGCATCAGATATTACTCACTGAAGGTCTTCATGGTTAGATAAGGAGTCTTATCTCATTGTTTCTAATTTTAGGGCTCTAATTTAGAAATCCTAGCCAATCATTAATTATATTTCAATGTTCATGTTATTTTTTTCAAGGGAAATATTTTCAAGATCACCATTCACCAATGGTGTAAAAAAAACACCCTCCTTCATTATGGGATAGTTTCTGTTATTGTCTTCAAAGCATTTTTCTTTGCAAGCTCCCTCAGAGTCTTTTTTTTTTTCTTTCAGTAGAGTCTACTCCCTACCTCAGAGCATGACACATAAAATCGTTCACAATCAGTAATTCATCTGTTAATAATGCCTCTTGAATTTAGTAATCTCTATTTTTATAGGCCTCAGGCATATTAATTACATGTGTTCAATATATTCTTTTAGAATCCAAAAGGAAATTATAATTAAGTTTTATACACAGTTAGAACACAATTACAATTGCTTCAAGTGTTGCTGTACTTCTGTCTAGATGGCATTTTTAACTTCTTTTCCAATTCCTGAGGGAATTTATATAATCACTTATTATTTAAGTCTCAGGATTTCACAGCTTCCACCTATAAGTCTCACTTTCATTTAAAAAAATTTTTTCAGCCTCACTTTTAAAATCGTTCTTTCTTTTCTTTCTTTCTTTCTTTCTTCCTTTCTTTCTTTCTTTCTTTCTTTCTTTCTTTCTTTCTTTCTTTCTTTCTTTCTTTTTTCATTATTTCTTATTTCGATTGCGATTTCTTTTCACATAAAATGAATTCAGGCTTGAAGAAGCTTCCTGTTAATAAACTTCTATACCTGAGGCTCCTTTATGATTCTGGCACTATTGCAGGCCATATGTTTTTACTATTAAGTAATACAATTGACATCTAATCAACTAAGTTTAGAAAAAATTTGGAGAAAAAATAATGGTACAGACTTTCTGTGTTAATACAGTGTTAGCCATGGGGCACCTGGGTCGCTCAGTGGGTTAAAGCCTCTGCCTTCGGCTCAGATCATTACCCCTGGGTCCTGGGATCGAGCCCCTCATTGGGCTCTCTGCTCAGCAGGGAGCCTGCTTCCTCCTCTCCCTCTGCCCGCCTCTCTGCCTACTTGTGATCTCTTTCTGTCAAATAAATAAATAAAGGTAGCTCCTATGCCTTGGGAATAAACTGAGCCCGAAATTAAAAAAAAAAAAAATACAGTGCTAGCCTTAGTCTTAGCCTGCATGATGATCCTAATGCAGCTTTGCCTAGTCACCACTGCAACATTAGTCAGGGGAGGCTGGATTATGCTGTGGTATCAAACAATTCCCCAGATATCAGTGGCTTACAAGCACAAAGGTTTATTTTTCTTTCACAGTACGTGTCCCTTATGGACACAAAGCAGCAGCTTTGTTCCACATCCTATTCACTCTGGAACCCTGGGTGATGGAGCACGGTCTATGTGGCACATCGCGGATTATCACCGTAAAGGAAAAGAGAACATGTGACCCACGAGTGAACTCTTCTGCCCAGACACCACACGTGTCACTTCCATTCATATCTCACGGCCAAAGCAAGTGACAAGGCCAAACCTGCCATTAAGGGGGTGAGGATACATCATAGTCCAATGGGGAAGGGCAAGAAATACTGGGGAACAATAATGTATCTTACTACAGTTTTTTCCTTTGACCCAAAATATCAAAGTTTTTATATATGAGCACCTCAAATTAATATCGTTTTACTGAAAGAAAAGTGTTTTTGCTTATCTATTTCTTCCTATTGAATAAGGTCTCTTCTTTTTTCCCGCTCTGGGCTGTATTTTTAAGAGTGACAAAATTTTTTTTTTTTTTTTTTATTAGTCAGCGCAGGAGTGAGCGCAGGCAGACAGAGAGGCAGGCAGAGGCAGAGGGAGGAGCAGGCTCCCTGCCGAGCAAGGAGCCCGATGTGGGACTCGATCCTAGGACGCTGGGATCATGACCTGAGCCGAAGGCAGCCGCTTAACCAACTGAGCCACCCAGGCGTCCCAAGAGTGACAAAATTTTAATGTTGGAAGTGCCTTCGGGACAGTCCAACTCAAGCTACTTACAGTATCAATATCCAGGGAAGAAACTGCAACATGTCCGTGTTCTAAATTGCAGTTAGATACAAAGTAGGATAGAACCCAAGTCTCCCAGCTCATAATTGAATGCTTCTTCTACCACAGATAATGCTTTGTTTCCAAAACTGAGTTATTAAAATGGTGTGATTTTTAATTAGTTAGAGCACATGTTATCATTCAGTACATAAAACATAATTATAGAAAACACTTATTTTTTAAAGATTTTATTTCATTTGCCAGAGAGAGCGAGAGAGCATGCATAAGCAGGGGGAGTAGCAGGCAGACTGAGAAGAAGGCTCCCCACTAAGCAGAAAGCCCAATGCGGGACCTGATTCCAGGACCCTAGGACCATGACCTGAGGTGAAGGCAGATGCTTAACTGACTGAGCCCCCCAGGCGCCCCTACAGGAAACATTTAACCATGTGTGGGAAAAAAATGTAAAGACGGAACTTGTGTTAGGATATCATTTTTACAACATATGCTTTTGTATAAGGAATCCTTTGGCTGCAAATAGAAAACCAAACCTAACCCAAACTGGTTAAAGAAGAGGAAATTTATTGACTCACGTAGTTAAAACGTTTAGTGGAAAAGTTGACTTTGACCATGAATCCAGGGGCTTGAATGACATTATCAGGATCCTTATATCTTTGGCTATTTTCTCCTCTGGGTCAGCCTTCTACTAACACAGTAACTGAAGCACCAGGCTTCCATTCGAGAAGTGTAGTGTCTCAGCCAAAAGCCTAATCGTTCCAGGGACCTGGGGAAATCCTCTCACTGCTTGAGTCATATGTTAATCCTTGAGCCTATCACTTTGGCAGAGGGAAGCAGAGTTCTGATTGGTTATGCCAGGGTCACGTGAGGTCAGACCCACGTACACTACCTGCACAGAGAGGGGACAAAAAGTTGGTTTGTAAGGGAAAAATCAAGAAAAAATCTTTCCAACCAAGAAAGAAAAATCTTTCCAACCAAGGCAAGAGGAAAAAAGCAATACTGTTCCTCAGAGCTACTGGTTGCTCTAGTTCTCCATGGGGAAGACCAGGAAATTTCACAAAATTTTTATTTTTTAAAAAATGAGTAAAAACCATAGAATGGATTTGGTAAATAGGTGTATAGTGGAAAATAACATATAGGAATGATTACTACAAGAAATTTTAGCATAAACATGATGAACTTTTCCATGGAATCAAAGAACTCTGAATGTGAGGATGAAAAATAAATTGGGAATGAATATATATGATTAAAAGAGTCTGTTTTCTTTGGGAAGTGTCTACATATTTTTCTGCTGTTTCCCTCCCAACCACACCACCCACCACCAATCTTTGTTAACACGTGCGTAGGTTTCTCAGAGAAAAAAATTTCTAGTTTTGTTGCTATGGCTCCCAGGTGAGTCGCTAGCAGGAAAACAAGAACACCACTGTGATTTTTTTGACAGTATATCATGTCATACCAAGAAAACACTTGAGAGCAAATGAACAATTTTAAACTACTGCTTTTGTTATTACAACTAGTTTTCCATTTTGATTTTCTGCTTCAGTGTTCCAGAAATTTTCCTCCAAATTACGTGATACTCAAATCATCATTTATCTTATTGTTGATTTGTTAAAGAGAATACAGTAAAAACTTATACCTTCAGGTGCACTATCCAACCAATAAAATGAACTGCAAGATGTATGTTGATATTTAAAACAGAAAAAAAAGTGACTGAAATAAAAGTACCTTATATCTATCTCCCTTCCTTCTTTCCTTCCTTCCTTCCTTCCTTCCTTTCCTTTCCTTTCCTTTCCTTTCCTTTCCTTTCCTTTCCTTTCTTTCTTTCTTTTCTTTCCTTTCTCTCCTTTCTTAGTGGGAGGCATGCCCAGCATGAAGCCCAATGAAGGGATTGAATTCACAATCCTGAGATCGAGACCTGAGCTGAGATCAAGAGTCAGATGCTCAACCAACTGAGCCACTCAGGTGCCCCAGGGAGGGCAATTATTTACTGAGGATACTGGCAACTTAGAAGTGTACAAGAATCTCAGACTTTGATTTCAAACTAGTTTAGAGAGAGCATGGACATTTCTGTACTGGATAATGAAATGTTTCTTTCATAGTCACCTGATTTATATTCCACAATTGACAGACCCCACCTCGCTGTAAGAGCTGTGAAAGCAAACGTCCATTTCAGAAATTTTGTAGATGCCTTTTCACTTTTAAAAATCAAGTTATAGTGGTGCCTGGATGGCTCAGAGGATTAAGCCTCTGCCTTCGGCTTTG
>RCUC01154440.1:0-34365 GCA_003697995.1 Taxidea taxus jeffersonii
GAAACAGCCTGTGGGGAACGTGTGGCTTCCGCTGAAGTAGCTGCTTCCGTAGCTGGTGGCGAGGCAGTGCCTGGGCTCGGCTGTGATGGCCATCTGCACGTTGAGGGGTGCGGGGAGGGACACGGGGCACACATCCAGGGGCTGGAGGGTGGGGTACAGGGTGTGGAGGGATGAGCCGGAGCCCCCAGAGAGCAGACTCCCAGAGCGGTGGGCCTGCAGTGAGTCCCGATAGGCCAAGCAGAGGTCCTGCACGGGGTTCTGGAACGGGGCCAGGCCGGGCGTCACCGGCTGGCTGAGGGTGGGGTAGGCGGACGGCTGGAACAGCACTTGGGTGGGGGCGGGGGTTGTGCTGGGCACCACTGCCAAGGCCTGGCTCTTGACTGCGACAGCGTCCTTGAAGACGTTGTCATAGGCTCTGAAAGGAGAGGACCTGGGTGAGGCCTGAGGTCAAAGCCCATAGCAGCAGACCCAAGTGTGCCCCTAAGTGGAATTTGAGATCTGTGTGCTATGACCCCATGGCTGCACCCAGCCCATGCTCACTGCCTGCAGCACCGTCCCCGCTCTTCTCTGACTAAACTCAGACATCAGACCAAGCCTGTATCTGCTTCCTACGGAAACCCCTTCTGGCCCCTGGACACTAGCCTCGCTGTCCTCTAAGCCACTACACTGGCCCATCTCAGCGGTCAACCCCCCCAGATGATAAATTCCGGGTTACCACCCGGCCCCTTGCTGAGTGCAAGCTCCAGGAGGGACAGCCTGGCAGTTGATGAGAACAACCTCTGCCTTCGAGGCACCCCCAAACAGATCTCAAGCCAGCCACCCTTGGGGCCTAAGTTTCACCTTCTGAAAAGGGGATCAACAGGTTTATTTCCATCTTTAAAAAAACCTTCCCGTAAAGCTTCTTGAAATAACAATTCCATTAATCCAGCAGAGACTCAGGTTAAGACTGGAGCACAGGGAGGCCTCGGATCTGAGAAGCTGGGCATCCCAGAGCCACCACCATGGTGAAGAGGCAGGGCTGGAGGCTGAGAACCTGGGGCACCTATCTGCATTCAGACCAGACCATATGGTCTGGCTCTGAGCACCTTCGACAAACACAGATTTTAAAACAAGGCCCAGGGAGCAGGGTGGACAGTCTGGAGCAACGACACAAAGGCAGCCAGCTACCAGCAAAGCTTTCTTCACCAGGAGGCTGGGAGGCAGCTCTGGGTGGGGGAGGGTCTGGCCCCTTGGTGAGTGGGGCCAGATCTAGCAGATGCTGCCACCTGTTGGGTGAAAGAGGAATGGGGCGCAGCTCCTGGGACTTCTCAGTTCTATCTCTTCCCTGCGGTCACCACTGAATGGTATGGAAGGAGTTCCATACCAGTTTCATAGTGTTGGGTCTATGCTGCCCTTATGCACCTTCTCTGATACACTCAGTATGTCCTCCCCAGTATTCCCACTGAAGCCTCTTAAGGTAAGCCCCTCTGGGCTTAGCTGGCTAAAAGGTCAGCTTTGTGGCCACATCTGAGGAAAGTAGCTTATCATGAGTGCAATCACTCAGTGTAACCATCCATAAGACTGACTGATGCACCGGGGCTCAGAGCACACAGCCCGGACACTCAGAAGGGTATGCGCACAGCTTCTCTTCACCCCTACCCCTTAACCTTAACAATGCAAACCCAGAGCTACCCCAAACAGGAGGGTCCACCTCTGCAAACCTCAATTCTATCAGGAGTCACCATGGCTCACTTTATGGGAGACACTGCCTAGGGGGGGCCACCACAACCATCTGACTTCGAGAAACTGTGTAAGGTGGGTCTCGAGAGCAAGTGCCTGGATATTCCAGAAACACGGAAAGATCAGGGGCGGAACTTACACCAGCAGGATTTCAATGCATGTGCTGAGATGTTCTAGGGTATAATTTGAGATCCTCTGTAGGTCTCTGGTCCAGTAGGGAGAAAGCTGAAGGCAGATCCTGGCGGCCCCAACACAGGCCGCAGCAACCACAGAGGGCGGGAATTTGTAGAAAATATGATCTGAAAGAGAATCACGGAAGTCAGTACCACAGGGCCTCGCTCTGGGCTCTCAGGGCCCCTCCGCCTTGGGCCTCCTGAGAACTGGCAGACAAGTGATACAATTCAAGGCTGTTGGAGGCTGCCACACGCACCCAGGATGAAAAACCGGAAACAGCATGGAGTTCTATTCCTGAATCTTAAACACCCTGGCTCTCGGTCTGGGATTCCTGGTGTCAGCCTAGAGGAATCATTTTCGAAATTTCGTCCAGATCTCCAGGGGCTGCCAGGGGCTTGCTGACGGGCTGCGGAGAGCACCACAAACCACAGGACTGACACAGCGCGGCAAAGACTTCTGTTTCGGTCATGACTACAGGCTACTTGCTAATAGTAACAAAGCCTGGCCTACAGCAGGCCCTCAATAAAAATCTGCTGAATGAGTGAACAGTCATAAGCATCTGATACTCAGAACTAAAATTAGCACCTGACTTCCATTTACTGAGGAACCTTCTCCCACCCTCAGCTTGACTGACCTATGACTGGCCAATCAAAACTACACGTATGTAAGGAATATGTGAGCTGTTTTGGTACACGGATATGGTGTGAAATGAATCTTAATGTCCTACTAAGATGTCTGGCACCGTGGGGAAGCCAGCCCTTCTCACGTGCAAAGGCCAACTCCTCAGATGCCCAGGATTTTCACGAAGGACACTGGGGATGAGTGTGTCATCGTTCTTACATTGCTTATCATTTATTTTTTTCCTTTTATTTATTATCTGCTCATTTATATATATTTTTTCCTCTTTTTTTATTAATTTTTAAAAATTTAAACATATAATGTAACCACCACCCTCTCCCAACCCCCTCCCCCACCCCCCTCAGTTTGTTTTATGACATTAAGAGTCTCTTTTGGTTTGTCTCCCTCCCAATCCCATCTTGTTTCAGTTATTCTTTTCCTACCCCCTTAGCCCCCACCCCCATTGCATCTCCACTTCCTCATATCAGGGAGATCATATGATAGCTGTCTTTCTCCGATTGACTTATTTCGCTACTGCTTATCATTTCTGATGACTTCAGCGTCGCCTGTTAAAGTCAGAGTCAGGCAGGTGGCATTGTGGTGATGGGATCTGGCACAAAGCCAGACTCCTCCAATTCAAATCTTAGCAATGACCTTGGGTAAGTTACTTCACCTCTCAAGCTCCCGTGGAGGAAATGGATTTGTAAAACAAGAGTAACAGAGTGATTTTCATGTGGAGTCACTGGGAAATACCAAAGACATCATATAAGCCAAAGCACTAAAATAAGTGGCCCGGTTCACAGTGAATGCTCAATTAATGCTCGATATCCTAATTGTTGATCTTGTTACTCGGGACCATTTTAGTTTGTGGCGGGTTATCGGGGGTGGTTGTATCAACAGTATTTATGACCTGGTATTTTAAGATAGCAGTATACCTAGATTTTTAAGACAATGGGAAGAGTGGAATTCAAATAATGTCCCCCAACAGGGTAACTTTATTGCTAAACATTATTAGTAAAACTTACCCCTCCCCCACTCTGCCTGTACAATGACAGCTCTCCTGGAATGACCTAAGACCTGACGTCGGTAAGAAAATTAGCAGGTGATCAGTACGTCCGTATGGTGCCAGCCACCAGTATCCAAGCTGCTATTTGTCATTACACAGTATCAGTAACACCCTGGGAGAATCGCTGCCCCTTCCTTGTGGGCCCCCTGCAAAGTGGGAGTGCTCTCGGACTCCATGGGTGGACATGCCTCTGTGTGGTTGGGAAAGGGGAACAGGTCCTGCCGTCAGGCCTCACCTTGCAGGGTGACCTCTAGGAAGTAGTGGGCGTACTCCTTGAGGCACTCTTTGGTCTTGTGGGGGCAGGCAGCAGGCCAGCTGTGGCCGTGGTGATCCTTCTGGCTGACGGAGGCCAAGAGGTAGTAGTCCAGAAAATGGGCAGGCGTGGGCAGGCAGAGATTCCAACTGAAGGCCTCCAGGAGCAGCAGCTCTGTGTTAAGCAGCTCCTTCTTAGTGAGGGTGAAGTTCTGGCCACTCAGGACCCTCGTACTGTTTATCTGCTCCAGCTTGGGGACGTGGTCTTCCCTGTCCTCAAACTTACCTATGAGAGAAGCAGAGATTACTGGAAGACAGCACTTGCCCGCCCCAAGAGGTAAAGACCCACCTTCAAGTGCCCGGACAGTGCGGGCAGGGAGGACAGAAAGCCACCCACTGCCAAGGGACCAAGAGCACAGATTCTGGATCTGACATACTAGGGCTTGGATCCCCAAGCCACCACTTCCAGCTGTGTGATCATGCCCAGGTGTCTCACCCTTTCTGTGCCTCAGCTGCCTCCTCTATAAAATGGAAACGAAACCTCATAAAGCTTATCAGGGACAATGAGGATGTGCATACCACATGTTCAGGCTGGCACGTGGAACACAGGAGGTGCTCAATGGCAGTTAGAGACAGTAGCAAGGGCCTAGGAAATAAGGGAGCCCTCTCTCCAACCCCATCCGCCCTCACTAATTCAATCTCAGGACTGGTCAGGGGTTAGACAGCCAGAGTCAGAATGACCTTACAAATCTGACCCTGTCCCCCCACATATGGAAAAATTCCAACAATGGCTCTCCATTCCCTCAGCATTGGGTTTAAGCCCCGTCAACAGTTTTTAGCTTGGATTTCCTCAGAAACGGTTAGCTTGGGAGGTGAGCCTAGGAAAGACTGGTAGGTGGGGAATGTGGGAAAAGACAAAAAAGGGAGGAAAATCAAAAAGGGAACATTATTTTGAAGTTATCCATACCCCCACCTTCACTGCAGCATTAACTACAATAGCCATGACAGGGAAATGACCCAAGTGTCCACTGACAGATGAGCAGATAAAGAAAATGCGGTCTTGGGCGCCTGGGTGGCTCAGTTGGTTAGGCGACTGCCTTCGGCTCGGGTCGTGGTCCCGGAGTCCCGGGATCGAGTCCTGCATCAGGCTCCCAGCTCCATGGGGAGTCTGCTTCTCCCTCTGACCTTCTCCCCTCTCATGCTCTCACTCTCTCTCAGATAAATAAATAAAATATTAAAAAAAAAAAAGAAAATGCGGTCTTTATATACAATAGAATAATATTCAGCCGTACGAAGAAGGAAATCCTGCCACAACCAGGATAAACCTTGAGGGTATAATGCTAAGTGAAAGAAACCAGGAAGAGAAAGACAAATACTGTATGATCTCACTTAAATGTAGAATCTCAAACAGCTAGATCATAAACACAAAGAAGAGACTGGTGATTACCAGAGGCAGGGGTGGGGGAAACTTGTGAAGGTGGTCAAAAGGTAAAAAACTTCCAGGGGCGCCTGGGTGGCTCAGTCAGATAAGCCTCTGCCTTCAGTTCAGATCATGATCTCAGGGTCCTGGGATTGAGCCCCGCATTGGGCTCCCTGCTTGGTGGGAAGCCTGCTTCCCCTCTCCCTCTGCTGCTCCCTGGCTTCTGCTCTCTCGCACACATTCTCTCTCTCAAGTAAGTAAAACCTTTTTTAAAAAAATTCTCATCACTAGAAAAAAAAAATTGTATGTGAGGTGACAGATGGTAACTAAACGCACTGTGGGGATCATTGCACAATATGTACATAGATCAACTGGTTTTTATACACGTGAAACTAATACAATGATGTGCTCGCTTCAGCAGCACATATACTAAACTAATACGACATTAAATGTCAATTACATCTTAGTGAAACTGGGTGTGGGTGTGACATTAATGGACTTCTGCCTTCCTCCCTTGGAGTGCCAAGCTGGGAGTGCCATGTGAGGAAGCAGGTCTAGCCTGTTGGAGGTGGAGAGGCCACAAGGAGAACAGAGGAACCCAGGCAACAGCCAGTACCACCTCTCAGACACACGAAGGAGACCTTCCAGCCACGTCCCTCCGGGGCTGGATGAATGAACATAGATGAAACTGGCAGAGGAAACGCCATGCAACCCACATCGCCGTTGTTTAGATCACCGAGTGTGGGCACGATTTGTTTGGCAGAACAGATAACTGTGATATATTTCTATCAATGTCAGCGGCAAAAAGATGCGAAACCCCACAAACAGGCCGTCACACAGCTCAGAAGGTACTGAAGGAACCATGAATAAATACCGGAAGGTTCTGGAAATAAATGGCATGAAACAGAGCTGCATGGGGCTAGATACAAACACACATTAAACACGAGCCTCAGTGATCCCATTCCAGGGTCAAGGGAACCGAGGTATTTACACAGCAATCCTGGCATTCAGCAGGGGCAGAGAGCTCCAGGGGTGGCCTCCAGGGTGGGAGGCTCTGCAGGTGGGGCTGCCACGGGCCTCCCAGCCTTAACCCACCCGGCCCTGCAGAAACCACGCACACCTGGCTGTGGCTCGGTCCCTGCCCTTCTCTGAAGGCCTCCCCTCCCTCCGGTCACCCACCAGCCTTCATCTACACAGCCCCTGCCTGGGGCACTCTTCCCTTCCCCTCTTCCCTCTGCCAACCTCTCTCCCTGTCTTTCACCCTCCAAGTCCCTGACCCTTGGAAGTCTTCCCCGACCACAGTCCTCGTCCTGCCTGACCCCCACAACACACAGTGAGTCCTGAGCCTGGCCTCGACGGGGTCACCTGTGGCCTCTGGGCCCAAGCTCACTGGGGACAGAACACCACTGAGTGAGTGTCAGGAGAGACAGGGCGGCCTGCTGAGCTCAGAAAGCATGTGTCTGTCTGCGCCGATTAAAAGCACAACAAACCATCTACACACCTGTGTACCACAGTGAGCTCCTCGTGACCCAGTTCCCATCAGACTTCCACCCTTCTCAGGAGAGAGAAGAGAGTAACCACTTCAGGCTGCCTTACAGTGGATATAATGCATATCTCAGGCAGGCCTCAAATAATGTCCCTGAGAAATGAAACATGACCTCTGGGAAACCAGCATCTCTGTCTTCTCAGCGAGCCGTAAGGAGGCCACTATGCGGGCAGAGATGTGTGACATGAAGCCTGGTTTCTGCCTGGCAGGAGCCGAGCCGGCAGAAAGGTACAGAAGAGCGAGGAGTGGAGACTGATGGCTGAGCCGCCCCTCCGCAGCTGACCGGAAGCCCAGACCTTCTCCTTCCAGAGCCCTGACCGTCAGGACCCAGGCCTGGCGGGGCGCCATCTTCAGGGCGCACACCTTCCCATGTCCTGCACGCATGGGCAACTCAAGCAGGAACAGCAAGGTCAATGCTGCCCAAGGGGGAAGAGCCTCTTGTATGGCTGGAAATCCTGGGGCGGGGCCTGGTTGACGAGGCCTTGCCAGCCCCCTACACCCTCCCTAAGCAGGGGACCCTTCCTCCAGCTGGGAGTACTCACCCCTCACTCACCCTATCATGCATTCTCTTATACCCAGTTCCAAGGCCACCGGATGTCATCAAGGCACTTCTCATGCTCAGACTGCTTAATTAATATTAATGAGTAGCACCTGACCAATAGGTCATTAATAGGTCAAAGCCCGTGAGGACAAGAACCACGTGTGACCCATCTGCAGCTATGCCCCCAGGTCCCAGCACATTGCCTGGTACGTAGTAAATGCCCAGTGAATATTCGTTGAAAGGATGAATGGTATTCTCTTAATAGCTGAATTTTAGGCCATCTTAATTGTCCTCTCATTCTATCAGATTACCTGCATCCCCTAATTTTTTCTCCAATGAGCCTATCTTTGTGCAATTTATAAAGAAGAAAAAATATTTTTGCAAAATTGTGACGTTTTTCCCTGAACCTTGTGCTGAACTAAGCCAACACCATTCACAGACACTCAGTGGATACAAGGGCTCTTTTCTTCCCCAGAGCAGAGGGTGGCACTGTGAAGGTCACAGCCCCAGCAAAAGCGTGTATCATCCTGGGGGTGGTGCTAAGACCCTCACCCAGCAATCTGTTCTGACCGGCAGCTGTACTCAATGAGATTAGTTTCCTCCCTGCCCTCAGAGCTTTTCAAACCTCTCAGAGTTCTGCCTTTTCCCTAGTCACCAGGCCCAAACGGATTACTAAGGAATCTGAATTTGCCTGCTCTCCAGGGTGGAGAAGCTGCTGCAGGCCAGGGCCAGGCAGAGTGGGGTCTGAATCCTCTGTGAGTTTGCTCTGGACCTGACATTTGTTTCCTATTTAGGAAGACACCCCCAGGGAGATAAAATGATAAAATGGTCATGCAGGATGGAAAATGCTTCAGGAGTGCCCAGCACACAGAAAGGGACAGGGTCCTCATGCGGGGCCGGGCCCTGGATCCTCCCTCTCAAGTAGGTTCTGTTCACATCCCCTGAGGCTCAGAGCAAAAGCTCAGAGAACTTCGCTGCACATCCAGCAGTGACCTCGTAGCCCCTGCTCTTCGCTGCTGGCCGGCAGACCCCAGCTGAGCAGCTACTCCCCAGCACAAGACAGTTCTCGGCCAGAAAAGATTTTATGAGTTTCCTGGTGTTGCACGTGCCTGGCGGACACTTCCTCCCCCACTCCCACTACGAGAGCACGCCAGCCCTTTGTCCCGGGTGCCTTGGCCACTGAGCGTGGCCACTCTGCTGCTTGCTCCTTATCGACAAAATGCATTGACACCAGATGCCTGGAAGTCTTCAGGCATGTCCCCCGGGGACACGTGGGGGACAGACGCCTGAGTCTTTCCAAGTCAGACCAGAGTCATACACTCAGACTATGACTCCTTCAATGTGCGTTGTATTTGGAAAACGTTCAAATCCACAGGAAAGATGAAATGATATTAACAATGAACACAAGTGACCCTTCAGCCAGATTTACCAAGTGCTGACTCTGAGTCACGTTTGGGGTGTGTGTGTGTGTGTGTGTGTACACACTGGTTTGCGGGAGGGACCATTTCTAGCCAAGCTGCAGACGTGACATGCCACCCCTGGACGGCATCCATCCCTGAAGTCATTTTCCTACATAATCATAACGCTATTACCAGCCCTACAAACATCAGCATTAACACAGTAAATTTTCTTTTCTTTTTTGTTTTTTGTTTTTTTTAAGTAGGCCCCACACCCAACGGGGAGCTGATACGCACCATCCTCAACCGAGAGTTGCAGGCTCACTGGCTGAGCCAGCCACGCGCCTCTGCAACAGCATTTTCTCATATTCAGTTCACATCTGACTTTCCCCCAACAGTCCCCAAAATGTCTTTTGTAACTTTTGTTTTTCTGGATCCAGATTCGACAAGGCTCACACATGGTGTCTGTTATATCTCTTTAGTTCCATCCTCTGTTTTTCATGACACCGACTCTGGATGAACCTGCACCAGTTTTCTTCTCAAATGTCCATGTTCTGGGGGCGCCTGCCTGGCTCGGTGGTGGAGTGTGCAAGTCTTAACCCCAGGGTCCTGAGTTCAAGCTCCACATTAGGCCTAGAGCTTATTAAAAAAAAAAAAAATTATGCCCCATATTCTGGATTGTCTCCTCAGGATCCAACAGGTTGGGTAAGAAAACTACAGAGGCTATGTTCTGTCCTTCTTCCCGGATCCCATCAGGAGTTACATAACGTCAGTTTGTCCCAGCAACAGTGATTCCACATTAGGTCGCTTGGTTGAGGTGGTGGGGACACCAGATCGCTCCATTTTAAAGGTACCATTTTCCTGTGAAATTAGTAATCTGTAAGGTGGCACCATCAGACTCTGTGAATATTGTGTCCCACAACAACCTAACTCAATGCTTTGGCATCCACAAATGAGTCTTTCCTGAATAAATAATTACATTAGGGTTTAAAAAGCATTTTTTTAAAAAAGATTTTATTTATTTGACAGAGAGTGAGTGAGAGAGGAAACACAAGCAGGGGGGAGTGGGAGAGGGAGAAGCACACACCTCTGCCAAGAAGGAAGCCTGGGATCGTGACCTGAGCAGAAGGCAGAAGCTTAACGACTGGGCCACCCCAGCACCCCCCAAAAAGAATTTTTAACAATTCTATCACTCTATCTTCATTTTACTTACTTTCTATCTTTTTAAAAGATTTTATTTATTTATTTATTGGACAGAGAGAGAGAGATAGTGAGAGAGGGAAAACAAGCAGGGGGAGTGGGAGAGGTAGCCTGATGCCTGACAACTGAGCCACCCAGACAGATGCCCCATCTACATTTTTCTTTTGGGATGGTCACATCGTCCCAAATTTGAGCAGGGGGAACCATATCAATATACTTTTAAAGACTTTTTTAAAAAATCCTAAAATTCCCGAAGTGCTCACCCTGGGCCTGGAGCTCAGGCAGAGAAGCATGGGAGCCCTCAGTGCAGGGGACAGTGGCAGAACCGGCAAAGAATGCTTTGAGAGCCCTCTGCACACCTGGTTCCTCCCACTTCTCCCGGGGCTGGTGCACAACCTGGAGGGCCCTAGCCATTCCAGGCAGGTCACACAATGACCACGCTGACCACGGTGAGTCCAGCCAAGTGGCCGAATCAACCACAGAGGCAAGACAGCCGTCAATCCAGCAAGCCTCTGAAGGGACTCTCACAGGGCAGCTTTTTTTTTCCTTTTCTTTTTTTAATAGCATTTTTGTCTGTTGTGGTAAAATGCACATAACGTAAAATTTACCATTTTAACCATACAGTTCAGCAGCCTTCCGTACCTTCACACTGTTGTGCAACCAATCACCAGAACGCCTTTCATCTTGCAAAACTGAAACTGTATCCCCATGAAACAGTAACTCACTGTCCCTGCTCCGGCCTCCCCTGGTAACCACCATTCTATTTTCTGTCTCTACGAACTGACTCCTCCAAAGCCTGGCTTTTCTTCTTCCACGCAAGGTCCTAGCAAACAAGCCTCAAGCAGGGCAAACAGGATTCCTGACTTTTCTGAATGAAGGCCAAGAGAAACGGTATTTTTAATTGCTGAAAGAATCTTTTATTTTGGAGAATTTAAAATATACCAAAAAGAGAGAAATGTTACAATAAACCCCCAAGAAGATGTTACCCACCTCCAAAAATCATCAACATTTTGACACCCTTTAGAAAAATTCCGATATGAAACAGTGCATGTGCAGAGTAGAATTCTGTAAAACGTCAGTGGGGCACCATCTGTGATGTCCAGGCATAGGGCCGTTCGTCCATCACTAAGCAGGCGGCTTGACACACTGCTCCCCGTGAACCCCCTGCCCCACCCCAGTCAGTCCTTCAGGTCCAGCAAGATGCCTGTCTACAGGGGTGCCTGGATGGCTCAGTGGGTTAAGCCTCTGCCTTTGGCTCGGATCATGATCCTGGGATTGAGCCCTGCATCAGGCTCTCTGCTCGGCGGGGAGCCTGCTTTCCCCTCACCCTCTGCCTGCCTCTCTGCCTACTTGTGATCTCTCTCTCTCTCTGTGTCAAATAAATAGAGAATCTTAAAAAAAAAAAAAAAAGATGCCTGTCTACAAACTCATTTAGGAGCTAGACCTAGGTTCCGATCTGAGGCCACAGTTTCCTGGCTAAGGAGAACCAGGTTTTAAACAGCTGGCCCCTCTTCCTACCTATAGAAATGCAGTTCTTTTCTTTTTTTAAAAGAAGATTTTATTTATTTATTTGACAAAGAGAGTGCAGACAAGCAGGGGGAGGGCAGAGTTTGGAGAAGCAGGCTCCCCGCCGAGCAGGGAGCCCCATGTGGGGCAGGATCCCAGGGTCACAACCTGAGCCAAAGGCAGACCTCAACAACCAACTGAGCCACCCAGGTGCCCCTAAAAACATTTTTTTTAAATAGGCTGCACACCTGGCATGGAGCCCAAAGCAGGGCTTGAACTCAGGACCCTGAGATCAAGACCTGAGCTGAGATCAAGATTCAGATGCTTAAGGGACTGAAGCACCCAGACACCCTAAAATGCATGCTTTTAAAAACAGGCAAAGCTACTATTCCCCAAGAAGGGCCACTCTCCTATTTTAAAGCCCCCCCATCTTGTCATCTGAGAAGGAGAAGAAAATCAGATTAGGAAATGAGACCCCCATGGCTACCCCACACCCCTCAGAAGCCCTCTGTCCTACTCTGTAAGGTGCTAACGTTAAGGGATAAAGAGCCACTCCAGCGGCTTCCCAGTCTTGCCTGGCCCTCTGGGTGGGCCCAACAGCTTCGGAGGTGACTGTGGGAAGGGCTGGGCAGTAGAGGTAGCAGAAGCCCAAGGGGAAGCCCTGGTGGGGAGCTTTCCCCAGTACCCAGGGGTGGAAGCACAGGCCCACAAGTTCCCGGGCAGGACCAGGCTGAATGCAGACCTTTTGGCTTTTAATTCTTTCTTCCACAGATTCTTCCTTCCTATGAGGGCAGAGAAGTGGCCACCAGGAGGGGCAAATATTTAATGGGAGCTGAGAATGTTTAATGAGGGCAGAGAATTTTGTGACTGGGCAGAGAATTTTGTGGCTGGGGAAGGTCCTGACTGGAAACAGGCTGGGAATGCCCTCCCTAAAAGTCTCAATCAAGTTCAGGCTCAGGTGCCGGTTTTCCATCCTTGCCCCCATAATACAGATACAACTGGTGTGATCACCAGGAAACCCAGACCTCCTGCAGTGGTAGGGAGGCTCAGGGGACAGCACAGGCACAGTGACTGGCTCCAGGCCTCGGGCACAGACAGCACCCCATAAACGGCAGCAACTGCTGCTTTGTAAGTTACAGAACATGGTATTCATCCTTTGCCCCCCAAATCTGTAAGTTACAGAACATGGTATTCATCTTTTGCACCCCAAACCTGGGATCTTCTTCTAAAGTCCTGAAAGGTACAGATGGACCAAAGTTGGTAGCCAGCACTACAAGACATTTTCTTTTCCCTTTTTTTTAAAGATTTTTTTTTTTTTTTTTTTTTTGACAGAGACAGTGAAAGAGGGAACACAAGCAGGGGGAGTGGCAGAGGGGAAAAGCAGGCTCCCCACTGAGCAGGAAGCCCAATGCAGGGCTCAATCCCAGGACCCTGGGATCATGACCTGAGCCAAAGGCAGAGGCTTAAACAACTGAGCCACCCAGGCACCCCAAGACATATTCTTACAGGCTCTGAGAAAGGGGAAAAATAAGCTCAATAAAAGGTCCTCTCCAACAGCTACTCCCTGCCAATACCACTGGCCCGGCTGTGCTGGATGCTAGATTAGCTCCAACCTCCTTCCCCTGGACTGTGACCCTGAATTCCACTCTGGGGCTAGAAGTTGCAAGGTTCATAGAGAGGGAGGCAAAGGGGAGTCTGGGGCCCACAGCCTTTCTCAGATGGGTCCTCCCCACAGGGGCAGGAATTCCCAGTCACCGAGCTGGTCAGCAAGAAGAAGAATGCAGGGACTGCCACACTTGGTTCTCTGCTATAAGCCTGGTTCCACCACATCAAGAAACACAGGCAGCCCTGGTAGTAAGCCTGGGGGCTGGGAGTGTCTTTCACTTGGAATTTCACTTGGAATCAGGAACTCAGAAGGACCAACTCCAAGTCCATTGCTCCCATCACCCAGCTGGTCAGGGACTGAGGAAAATTGGAAATCTGGTTATCTGATCTAGGAGGGCAGGGCTCTTGTACATCTCGTAGAACATCACAGAGCCCCTTCACCCAGCACAGCATCTGGCATAAACCTAATACAGATTTATTTATTTTTTATTTTAAAAGATATTTTATTTATTTGACAGAGAGAGACAGTGAGAGAGGGAACACAAGCAGAGGGAGTGGGAGAGGGAGAAGCAGGCTTTCTGCGGAGCAGAGAGCCTGATGTGGAGCTTGATCGCAGGACCCTGGGGTCATGACCTAAGCCAAAGGCAGATGCTTAATGACTGAGCCACCCAGGTGCCCCAGATTTATTTTCTTAAATAATGAATAAATGGCTCCACAGTCCAGAGCATCTCACAGTCACGGGGTCCCCGCTATTCCAGGAAGTCTCCACGGCTGTCTGGGTGCATAGTGGATGCGGGTAGGAGGCCAGCTGTGCCCTCTCCCCAGCTAAAGGCCCTGTTCTGCACACATACTCTCGTCTTCATCTCCCCTCTGCTTTAGTTAGCACTTCCCAGAGCCTTTCCATGGAAGATGTGTACGCTCCAAAGGACCCACTCTTCCAAGGACAGGACTGAAGCGGAAGAGGGCGTCTCTCGAAAGGGACACTTTCTGTAATAAGGGACCATACCCCGACCCACCCACCCAAACCAGCTTTGCCACTAAAAAAATTCCTTGGCTTTCTGTAGTTACTGGAGGCCAGAAGGGGACACTGAGCGTCTCCCTCGGGGACACCGTTCATACATCCGGCAGGCACCGTCTTTCTCAGGAGCCACGGGAGACAGACTTTGAGCAAAGTGACTGATGGAGAAGCCAGCAAACTGCTCCGAGGACAGATCCCTCTCAAAGGCTGTTTTACTTGGCAGAGCAGCACGGAGGGCACAATGATGACTCTGATGATGACTCCCCCGGGTTCTACAGAGGCCCAGCCACTCGCAAAGTCTCAACATCTTGGCCCCCGCGACGGGCATAACTGACATGCAAAGGTGGCATGGGAGCTCAGAGTTCTGGAATGGTGCCCGGCGCCCCACCAACACTGGACCTTGCTCTTTCAGTGCACTTCTGTCAATTCGGGGCCAACTGTGCAATTGCAGTCATAGGGACAATGACAGGTTAGTTTCTGGACAGGGTCTGATACAGGGGAGAGAGAAAGCCAGGGACAGAGCACGGAAGCCCTCCAGCTAAAGGGAGGCAGCTGTGAAGCCCACAGAAGGGGGGGCAGCAGGGAGTGCCCCCTCCCTCTCTGCTGCCCTTGACCTACTGCAGAGATCTGGAGGTTAAGAAATGTCCTGGAGAAAAACCCTCTGATCTCTGGGGCCAGCTGGGGAGACATGGCATGAAGGTGCACTTGGGACCTGGCCTGGGTGAGTTTCATCCTTCCTCAGGATGCAAAGAAAGATCCTTACAGTGGCTGACAGCCCCAGGGAGATAGCCTGAGTGGCAGCAAAGTCTACAGTCCCTGTCCCTGAAGAGGACTCATTTCACACGCGTATGTGTCCCAGGCACCGAGCCTCAGAGACAGTGGAGCACACAACAGATCAGGGCCCATCCACAAGCTGCTTTACAGTGCGTCCATCCTCCCAGCACCTGTCTGCCTCCTCCCTTAGAGCAGGCTGCTCTAGCCAGGGCTGCATCTCCAGTCTGCACGGAGCTGCACAGGGTTCAAATACTGGCAGAATGAATGAATGAGTGAATAAAGGAAGGAAGGAATGACAGCACATTTCTGACCGGCTGAGTCGATTCCTGAGTCCTACTTTGGAATCAGAGACAAGAGGGGAGGTTGTGGGTGGTTATTCTCTTCAGGAGGAAATTGTAAAAAGGCCTCCCGGGTCAGAGGTGGCATGTGGCCAGCTGGGTCACACACTGGCTTCCTGTCAGGCTGCGAGGACTTCCCTATCTCAGAACGGAGACACTGGTACAATGATGTCACACAGTGGCTCTGGCAAATCCCGGGCTCCTTTGTGCTCTGGTTCATGAATTATTTCCCTGACTACTTAAGAGCAGGGGTGGCAGGGTAAGGCCCCTTGTCAAGGGCACAGCTGGCAACTGGGGCAGCGGCTGACTAAGGGCTTCCTGCACAGGGACAAAGTTCTCTTCTCTCCAGTAACAGAGGTCACTGCTCTGCAGAACGGTCCCCGCCAGCTCGCAGGGGGCCGCTCGGGACCAGGCCTGATGGGGCTGTGGCTGCAGAGAGAGCAGGGAGTGAGTCCTCCTGGCCTGCAGGGCTAGAGGTGTGGACATCAGGGGTCCCGACACCTCCGCTGGAGCAGGGGAAAGGAGGAGGAGAGGCCATGTTGGCCATGTCTCTCCAGGTTAGAAGGGGAGCGGCTTCCAGCCACGAGACCTGGTCCTGAAGACCAAGGAGTTCACCCAGGTCAGCGAACACATGGCTCCGCAGGCTCGGCAAACCTCGCCACCTGCTGGCCTGTCTTCCTGGGGGCGGCCATGGAAGGGAGCCATCCAGCTGTAGGACAAAGGCTGCTGTTGTGCGTGGTGGCTGAGAGCAAGGACTCAGGGAGATGCCCGTACCCTCGGGCAAGTCACCTAACCACCAATGGTCTATTTTATAAGATTGTTCTGAGGATCAAATGAGTAAACCCATGCAAAGAACTCAAAACACTGCCTGACATACAACCAACATATTAGCCCTTCCCTGATCACTGGGGCCAGGATCTGCCCTCCATCCCAAATTTTGATTACAGAGAAAAATAATGTAGTGAATTTGCAAGTAATTTTTAAAATTTTATTATTATTTTTTTAATTAAGTAGGCTCCACACCCAATGTGGGGCTCAGACTCACGACTCTGAGATCAATAGTTGCATGCTCTACTGACTTAGCCAGCCCCTTATTTTAATCTTTATCGTTTTCTCTATTTTCTAATTTTCTACAAAGAAGAAATATCACTCTTCCGCTGGAAAAAAAAAAAAAAACAGTTTAAAATTCTCAGAGGATGCCACTGATGGGACCAGAGAAGCCAGAACAAGCAGAATAACTGCCAAAGACGATTCCAGAACCTGGTTCTGCCTTAGTCCAAGACTATCTCAGTGTGAATCTGCTTTACAAATGCCCACACTTTCCTAGAAGAGTTCCAGGAACCCCAACATGTCAGTGACAAAAGAAGACACTTTTCCTGTCTAGACACTGACATGCCTGTAATTAAACAAAGACTCAGGAGGCAAGGGAGAGGCAACAGATACTCCTTTAAGACAATCTTGAAAATGCAGGCAACACATCCAACATTAAAAGCACCTTGGGACACCTGGGGGGGCTCAGTCAGTTAAGCATCTGCCTTTGACTCAGGTCATGTTCCCAGGGTCCTGGGATCAACCCCCACATGGGCTCCCTGCTCAGCGGGGAGCATGCTTCTCCCCTGCCTGCCCTCCCTCCCCGCCTGCCGCTCCCCCTGCTTGTGCTCTCTCTCTCTCTGACAAATAAATAAATTAAATCCTTTAAAAAATCATCTCTAATCTCCCCACCCAAGGGTATAATGGGCTGGGTCTGAAAGTTTTAAAACCAACGGACGTTGCCCTGCTGGTAGGACTCCGTCACGCTGACTAGGTGGGGGGTGCCCAGCAAAGCGCAGGCTGCTGGGACCAGGGGAGCAAATGCTCTGGAAAACTCAGCGGTGGCTCTCCCAGTGGGGAGGGACCCAATGAATAAGAACTCCATAGTTCTGCCTCTTCAGTTCAGCATTGACAGGAGAATGTATAAATGTAATCCTGGATTAACAGGCGACAAGGTATGGTGAGACACAAGTCTGCACTCCAGAGAGGGTTCAAGGTTAAAGTAAGTGAAAAGAAAGACGCTCAGCTCCCAGCAGCCAAGCTGCAGGTAAATGTGGAAGATCAGACAAGGTACCTGACGTCAATCTTGGTCCTTCTCCCTCTAAGATGTAGGCCAGGCTATTCTCCTGAAAGTAAAAAGACACTTATATCTTCTTAGAAGGGCCACTGGCTTGGCCTGGGAAGGTGCCCAGAGCCCTTCTGGTAATCCCTGGCTTCAAGGCTGCTTCTTTGGGAGATGCCTTCAGATCCTAAGCAAGATGAGGTCGGACACTTGATCTGCTTTGTGTCCCACGGTCTCCCAGGCTCCAAGAATAGTAGGTACCATGTGTGTGGAATGAGTTATCTTCAGTGACAAGGGCTGTAGATATTTCGTTTGCCACCGCCTCCCCAAATATACAACTTCTGGTATACAGCAGAGTCAAATAAATGTTTTTTGAATGACTTGCCCATGTGGGGGTCAAGGGCTCCTAACACTCCCATTTTCAACTAACCCATGCATCTTAAAATTCCTCCCTTATTCTCCCCAAACACACACACACACACAAAACCCCCCCAAAACCCCACTTGGATCCCAGAACCCCAGGCCCTGGACCAACAGGCCTGAGCACTAAACCTGCTATAAAGCAAACTACATTTCTGAGTTTCCGGCCCAGCCAGCTTTCTGACCGACACGTCACCCAAAATCCTTTCCCTGAAAATAGCTCTAAGCCTGCCAGCCTGCAGAGATGAACAGGAAATGGAAAGTCACCATGTCCTCACTCACTTCCCTGCAACATCAGAGCCCTGGGCCCAGATGTACTTGGTGTGGCCCTCATGAGACAGACCACTTTTTCCAATCCACCCCATGCTGTGTGGCCACCACCAAAATGCCACTGATTAGAAGACGCACATCAATGTTGCTGCAGCTTTCTGGAGGAAATAATCGACGGCTGTCACATGAAGTACACACGTAGAATGTCAAAGCCGTTCCAATTCCTGAAATGTAAGGCCACAGCAGGGAGGAAATGCTAGTACTCCTCCCAGCCACCTTTCTTTTTTAAGTTTTTTTTTTTTTTCCAATTTTTAAATTTATTTTGTATTTTTTTAAAAAGATTTTATTTATTTATTTGACAGAGAGAGATCACAAGTAGGCAGAGAGGCAGGCAGAGACAGAGAGAGGAGGAAGCAGGCTCCCCACTGAGCAGAGAGCCCGATGCGGGGCTCAATCCCAGGACCCTGGGATCATGACCTGAGCCGAAGGCAGAGGCTTTAACCCACTGAGCCACCCAGACGTCCCTATTTTGATTTTTTTAAAAGATTTTATTTATTTATTTGCAAGACAGCTAATAAGCAGGGGGAGCGGCAGAGGGAGAAGCAGGTTCTTAGCTGAGCAGGGAGCCTGACGTAGGACTCAATCTCAGGACCCCAAAATCATGACCTGAGCTGAAGGCAGATGCTTAACCAACAGAGCCACCCAGGCACCCCCGCTCCTAACCACCCTTACACGAATTACCTCCTGCAAGGGGGGCAGCCATATTTCTTTCCTTCCAAAGGTTTAATCCTGTAAATAAATCTCAAGCTTTGTCTAAAGTACACCTGGTAAAATGGCTCCCTTTGCATCTGCTGGCTACAGTCAGTGCCCTAGAGGCATCTCAAGCATTCCCAGTTTGGGGGAGAGCTGGTGTGCTTAACCTCCCCAGGCCTTCCTTCACTCCTGTCTACCAGGAGGGATTAAGACTGCTTTCAAGTTTCCAGATCTCCAACAGAGATCCCATCCCACCCCCCTTGCCCTGCTGTCAGAGAAGCTGCTTCTAAAAAGCAGCAGTTGCTAAGTAATCAAAGCAGAGGGAGGGAGGGAAAGGACACAGGGGTGACTGAGGGGGAGTGAAGGTGTCTGACTGGGAGAGGTAAGGGTCTCTCCTAGAATTTCCTGAGGTCCAGAGCATAAGCCCTAGACAGGCAATGGCTTCTATCCGTACCTTTGCTAAGAGATGAGGCTATTGATTTCTGGCTTAAGGAGTCTTAAAATCCACTGGGTCTGGGGAGCTCATGTCTCATCTGGGCATGCTGGACAGGACAGGCAGACAGGTGGGACATGAATGCACGCCTTGCTGGGAGCACAGAAGAAAAGCCACAGTAGACACCTGTGAGGGGCCAGCAAAGGGAAGGGACAGTGCTCCTCTTCTGGTGGTTTATTTAGGTGGAGAAGCGTGGTTCCAAAGGCTCCCACAAATTTAGCTCAATTTAAGAAATAAGGGATCTCATCATCTGTTAGTTAAAGCCTCTGCAAAGCAATTTAGGACTACCCATCAAAATCTTAAATGCACACAAGGCACATACCTCTGACCAAAGCAACTGCCCCGCGGGGCACTTTTCTCACCGAAACACTTACACCGGCAGAGTTATAGGGAAAAGGAGAGCTGTCGTCATACTGTTTATTTATAGTAGCGAAAAAAAATGGACAGCAATCTAAATGTCCACCGACAGGAGTCATCCCACAGATGGAAGTGTTTATGATACGGAGAATTCTGTGATCGATCAAGAGTAAGGTAAACCCTGCAGACCGACAGGAAAGACGCTCCCTGATGGACTACAAAGAACGCATTCTTGGTACTAATCCCCCTGCATAAGGACACAGCTCATTCTGGTTATTCACAGAAGCTGTGTTCTATCAAGGCCCTGGGGGGACTATACTAGCAAACACAGACCCACATTCCTAGGGCACGTACAGCCTTAGGCTCCTCTGAACCTCTGTCACGTTTTCATCAATCGATCAATGCAGAACCTGTGTATTTCTGGTCAATATATTGCTGATTCATTATCACCGAACCCACAGCCGGCAGTATGAGAACTCACGCCCGCACAAACCTTACCCAGCACACTTTTTTCTTCGTATGGCACATCACAGCCTTGTGTTCAGGAAAGCTAGACAGCATGATGCTGGGGGCCTATTTATTTATTTATAAGAAGATCCACTTATTTATTTTATGGGGAGGGGGAAGGGGGTGAGAGGGAGAGCACATGAGCACGTGTGCTGGGTGGGGAGGGTAGACAAGAGAGGAGAGGAGAAGACTCCTCACTGAGCATGGAGCCGAGGCGGGGCTTGATCCCACAACCCTGAGATCGAGATTGAGACCTGAGCTGAAATCGGATGCTCAGATGACTGAGCCAGCCAGGAGCCCCCTGATGGCTGTCTTATTTTTTAATTTTTTAAAGATTTATTCATTTATTTGATAGCACACAAGCAGGTATAGCAGCAAGCAAAGGGAGAGGAAGAAGCAGGTTCCCCACCAAGCAGGGATCCCACAGCAGGACTCGATCCCAGGACGCTGGGGTCATGACTGGAGCCGAAGGCAGACACTTAAGTGACTGAGCCACCCAGGCGTCCCTTGAGGGCTGTTTCAAACAGTAAAACAACCAACAAGCCCCCAAACGAGGAAATGTGGCACTAAACAGAGAAAAGGACCCTTGTTTGTTGGTACGAGAACTGAAAACAAGAAGGCAGAGCCTTGCGTTGTTTGACCTCAGCTGGGAATGTGCACGGGGTGACGGCCTGTGTCCGCAAATGACCGCCCAAATTCTGTGAATATAGATTTTTGAGGTTACGAATAAATTTTAGTGAACAGGAAAATTCGCAAGTACAGAATCTTTGAATCATGAGAACCATATGTCTGTACACGCACAGAACTTTTCTGAAAAATATACCAGCTCAGTTTTGGAAAAAGACAGAAGAAACTGTCATGGGACGCAGCCCCGTCTTGAGTTCTGAACTCAGCGTGTGAAGTCTGCTGTCTCTCCCTCTCCCTCTGCTCGTGTGTGCACGCGTTCGCTCTCTCAAATAAATAATGAAATCTTAAAAAATAAATAAATAAAAATGTACAGTAGGAAAATGAACCTTTCTCCAGGTACATGTAGCAGAGAATGGCGGATTCACCCTGGGCTAAAGGACCCTGCCCCACAGGGGGACCAGTGTCTTGCAGAAAGGCCACGTGGGCACCCTTTTGCTTGATGCCTCCCTCTCCTGGGGAGGATGATGATAGCTGAGATGAAGGGTAGCAGAGGATTCGGCCTCACCTACAAGTCAGAACTTTACCTCAAAAAACAGACTTGTCACCCTTAGCTTTTCCTAGAAGTAGTCAGCAAGGGGCAGGATGGGGCACACGGTTCAGAAGAGAAAGTATGATGGAACTGGGGTTACAGAGAGAGAGAGAAAAGAAAAAGAAGGGACAGAGGGGGAATCTTATAACTTTTGTTTACCAGGCAGTTCATATGGGCATAATCTAGGATTCATTTCTCCCCCTTATGAATAAAAATAGATTTATTTTCCCAATTATGAAAAAACACAAGCAAGTCTGGGTCTGGAAGTACACACAGCAAACTGTGGCAACAGGACAACAGGTTTGGGGGAAACACATTTTTTTATACAAGTGCTTCCTATTTGGATTTTTTAGCAATAAAAATGTATCTCGTACTTTTTTTTTTATCATCATCATAATATCTTATATTTAAGGCCATACTGTCCTAGCAAAAAGGCCACCCTGGTCATGCCTCTGGCCCTTCTGATTTTCTTTCCCACCCTCTCCCCTTTCTTAAAATTTTCAGGGAGAGAGAGAGCACACATGCGAGGGGGAAGGGAGCAGAGGGAGAGAGAATCTCAAGCAGGTTCCATGCTCGGTGCAGGGCTCCATCCCACGACCCAGAGATCATGACCTGAGCGGAAATCAAGAGTCAGCCACTTAACCCACTGAGCCATCCAGGCGCCACTCCCATCCTCTCTCCCACCTCAGGCTGCTCCGTGCCCTGGGGCCAAGGAATCAACACCCAGTCATCTCTGAGCCAGGCAAAAGCAAAACTCTTGAGTTTCCTTAAAAAGTTCAACACTGAAGAGCCAATTCTACATCAGCAATTCCACTCTTGGGTTTACACCTAAAAGAACTGAAAACAGGTGTTCAAACAAAGCTGGTAGTGAATGTTCACAGCAGCACTGGTCATAGCAGCCAAAAGGCAGAAACAATGCAAACGTCCATCAACAGAAAGGACAAGCGGTGGTACGTCTGTAAAACAGAGTGTTATTCGGCCGCAACAAGAAATGAGACACTGATGTGTGCTACAACTTGGATGAACCCTGAAAAGTGAAAAAAAGGGAAAGCAACCAGACACAAAAGCTCACATACTGTGTGACTCTTTCAGAGGAAGTATCCAGAAGAGGCAAATCCAGAGACACAGAAAACAGATGAGTGGTAGCCAGGGGCTGGGAGTAGGAAGAAGTGGGAAGCAGCCACTTGGTGGATCCAAGGGTGCCTTTCGGGATGATGAAAATGTTCTGGAACTAAAGAGGGGACGGACAGTTGCACAACAGTGTGAATGTATTAAACAGCACGAAGCGGTATGCTTTACGCTGGTTGAGATGGTAAATTGCATGCTGTGGTATCAATTTTACCGCAATTAAGAATAAATAAAACTCTGAGTTGCGTGACCCTCAGCAAGTTACTCAGCCTCTCTGAGCCTCTAGAATGGGCAGATGACGGCACAACCACATAAGCTGGTTGGGAAGATTCCATGGGACAGGAATGTTCAGTGGTTGGCCCAGGGCTGGGCGCACAGAAAGGGACCGGTAAGCAACAAAGCTTGTCGCCCCTGGGATGAAGGTGAAGGCGTCCTGTCAAAGCCAAACTCACCTGGAAGTTGTGGGGTCTCCAGGCTGTCAAATTATCCTTTTAATTAAGCAACTACAGCAACATCAACAAAAAGAAAGGGGGTGGGAAGCTGTATAAGATGGAGAGAGCGTCTCTACCCGATTTACATTTATGGCTAGACTATAATTAGAGTGGGGTGCTCTCCTGTATAGGAAATGCAGTTAACTCAGGCACAGGAAGACCGAGGGGCGGCTCTGCCACTTGTCTGCCATGAAACAACCTATAAGCTCTTGCTTTTTCCACCTCCTACCATTGGCCTGTAGACATGGACCCCTTGACCGACCCGATTTATGAGGGCAGAGGGGCTGTATGTAGGTGAGAAGGTTCCCTCTGCCGAGGCCCTTATCTGCAAGCAGCTCTAAAACCCAAAGAACTGAAAGGCGGGGACAGGGACTGTAGCTCTTCTTCTTCTTGAGAATTATTTGGTACTGAATTAGCAGAACTCAAAGCTTCCTGAGGCAAGGTGACCCCCCCCCCTCCCTTGTGGCCTACAGTCAGCCTGGGCAGAGGGGATGGAGCAATGAATAGGATTTCAGGCTGTCATGGAAACTTTTCTTTCCTGAGGCCTCTGAGCATATGGCAGGTGTCCTACAAAATCCGTTCTTGCTGCCCCAGGCTGGCTGCTGCCCTCAGACATGGTGGGGGGGGGCTGGCGTCTGCCTCTCCGTCTGAAAGGCCCCCTTCCCTCCACCATGGCGGCAGCAGCACAAAGGAGTCTCCAGTGTGTGCCTCACGTCCCAGCTCCCCAGACAGACCCTGGGGGACAGCCTGCATGGCCCTGTGGAAACCTAAGTCCCCTGCCCCCATGGGGCCTCGATGCAGCCCACAGATCACAGACAGCAGCAGGCCAAAGGCCACGGCGCAGACTCCTCCTGGGCCGCCTGAAACGCGATGCCCGTTCTGCCCTAGGCTGAGGCTGACAGGGATGCCTTGTAAGCCGAAGATGGAAGAGAGCGGCACGTTGACCTGGGACTTGGAAGTAACAGGCAGGCCAGACTCCCACCCTGCAAGGCTGCCCTCTCCGCAGAACACAGCCAATGCAGCTGGCCCAAGGGGAAAGCAAATCACAAACAGGGACGGCTGTAAACTGCAAGCCTCGAAAGGGACTGGTGACAGGTAACAGCAAGTGGATGGTGCCGTGGCGGGAAACGAGAGTGTTTAAAACTCGAAAGCCATGCTTCCAGAACTGGGTGATCATGCCCGGAGGGGTACATGGCAGTGTGCCAAGAGCAGACAAAGCCACAGGGGAAAACGGGTACCATCTTCTTGTGGCACCCGTGAGACTCAAGGATTGGGGAGCGCCTGATATAATGAAACAAGATGATTACATATCATGGAGGGGAATGTCAAATCTGACTGATTTCTATGGAGAAAACACTAGACATCAAGGAAGAGCCATGACCACAGATGGCCACCTTGGAAAAGCGCAGGACCCAGCACAAAAGGAACCCCCAGCTCCATTCACTCCTTTACTCCACCAACACTTTTTTTTTTTAAGTCGCGTGATGTACTTGGCTCCTTACCTTCCCTGAAGCTGTTTCTCAGGGGAGGTGGGTGTTAATGAAATGTACTTGATGCAGGGAAACGTGTATCAGGGCTATCTCACGAGGGCAGTGGGGGGAGGTTTCTCAGGGATGCAGGGCCCAGTGACATTTAACAAGGACCAAACAGGTGAGCCGGGTTTGTGGTCGGGGGGAAGCTCTCCAGGCAGAAGAGACAGTGTGTGCTGTGTGCAAAGTTCTACAACAGCAGGGGTCTTGGCCAGAGATGCACAAGGTCAGACAGACAGGCCCTGGACAGCTGATCCCTCTCCTCAGATTGCTGGTAAACCAGGGCAGGACGGCGGGACAAAACCATTATTTTAAGCACAGCCATGTGGTCGTCTCCACCAAGGCAGACAGACAGAGGTCAAAACCACGCTGCTTGTTTTGTGAGGCCTTGCTCGAAGATGCAAATCCTAGGCGGCCGGTGCCCAGGCCCGGTGACCACACAGTGGGTCCCGCTGGGCCCCAGGCAGTCACATTCCTTTTTTTTTTTTTTTAAGATTTTATTTATTTATTTGTTAGAGAGAGAGAGAGAGAGAGAGAGAGAGAGAGCACAAGCAGAGTGGTAGGCAGAGGCAGAGGGAGAAGCAGGCTCCCTGCCAAGCAAGGAGCCCGATGTGGGACTCGATCCCAGGACGCTGGGATCATGAGCTGGGCCGAAGGCAGCTGCTTAGCCAACTGAACCACCCAGGCGTCCCAAGCAGTCACATTTCTAAAGATTTTTTTAAAATTTTTATTATTTATTTGTTATAGAGAGAGAGCGAGCGAGCACAGGCAGACAGAGTGGCAGGCAGAGGCAGAGGGAGAAGCAGGCTCCCTGCCCAGCAAGGAGCCCGATGTGGGACTCCATCCCAGGACGCTGGGATTATGACCTGAGCCGAAGGCAGCCGCTTAACCAACTGAGCCACCCAGACGTCCCAAGCAGTCACATTTCTAAACACCTCTAAGAAGAGCAGTTGCTTGGGTTTCCCTTCCAGCATATTATTCATATATTCAGCATATTCAGAGCCCCTATGCCAGGAAGCAGGGGACACAGACTTCAGAGAACAGGTCTCGCACCCTGCCATTCTGGGCTCAAATCTTGGGTGCTATCTACTAAGCTAGATGACTCAAGGCAAGCTTCTTAACCTCTCTGTGCCTCGGTAATATGGGGGGGACTACAAGTATCTGTCTTCTAGGGTCACTGGGTTCATTAAGATCTGCTACGAAAATCCTTATGGCTTAGTCCAGGACATTACTGATGCTGAAGAAAATGTTGATTATTTTGACTACAGATCGCACTCAGCAAAGGATGGACACAGAAGACAATGCAGACCTCAGAAACGTGAAATGACTCGGAAGCACCCGGGCTCCAAGGAGGGGGACGGCGGGAAGCCGCGAGTGCACATACTTGCGAGCAGGAGGCAGGAGACCGCCACGGCGTACAGCTGCTTGGAGGTGGTGATGTGGTAGCGATCGAGGAAGTGGTCCAGCAGGTAGACAGCCAGGTGCCGGGCCGCGGGGCACAGCTGGCAGTGGCTGCTCAGCAGGGTCAAGATGTCGACAAAGAACCGGCGGCTCTTCAAGAGTGGGGAGTGGGCTCGGAAGGCGGGCAGCTTCAGCTCCTGCAGGACAGGCAGGATGGGGGTGGGGTGGTCAGGGCTGCCTCCTGAGAGCCTCGGATGCCCCAGGAAAGCGAGACATGAGGGCCTGCCTGCTGGCTGGTTAGGGGGCAGCAATTCCCTCTATAACCCATCCGTTTTCCTTCAAGTCCTAGGATGGCAGCTACCCACCTCCCCCATTCCAGAAACCCCTGGACCGCCTCCCATCTGCCCTCAGCGAGCACAGACTCGTGACATGCCAAGGATATGATGACAGAGGCAGGTGACGGAGATAACAGGCCCCCAGGACGTCAGTCATTCCCTGGGGAAAGGATGAGTATGTACAGGCTTGGGCTCGGGGACCAGCATCCAAATTCTGGCTGTACTACTTCACCAAGTTGTGCCAGCTCGGTCACTGGCCTTCACCTTTGTCACCTCCTCAACAGCTGAGGAGTAGATGAAAAATGAATGTAAACACCCAGAACACAGGACCTTCTCTGGGTCCCCCGGCTTAATTCCCTCTGTGGGTGGGACTGTGAGAGATAACTTTAAAAAAAATATTAAATGTACAAAAAGCTGTTAAAATAATAGTACAAAGAACTCCTAAAATACCCTTTGCCCAGATTCCTTAGTTTTCACTTTACCTTCGAGCTCTCGGCTTATACATACACTTTTTTCCCACAAGTAAATTCCAAATATACTTCCCCGCCAGGAGGCAACTTTTACTTTGTAATTTGGACACTACCGTGTTATCCGAATGTATTTATCTAACACCAGAAAAGCCAACAAGAGAAATATCAAACCAACCAAGATTTTTTTTTAAGATTATTTATTTATTTATTTGACAGGCAGAGATCAGAAGTAGGCAGTAGAAGCAGGCAGAGAGAGGAGGAAGCAGGCTCCCTGCTGAGCAGAGAGCCCGATGCGGGCGGCTCAATCCCAGGACCCTGGGATCATGACCTGAGCCGAAGGCAGAGGCTTTAACCCACTGAGCCACCCAGGCACCCCCAACCAAGATTTTTAGGACAGGAAAAATTTCCTCATATACCTACCCTATTCGCAATTTAACCAAAGTAGGCCATACACGATTTACTGAGGAAATGCTATAGCTGTATCTTGTCAACTCAAGACAACGGACAAAGGAAGAGCTGGCAGAAAAGTAACCGTGGGAGCTCACGCACAGCCAGCTCCCTGGGGGCGAGATTCAAACGAACCCGCGCCCCTCGCCTATGTAATGCCCCTCGCCTATGTAATGCCCCTCGCCTGTGTAATGCCACTTTCTTAGCCCTGGGGCAACAGCTCAAGGACAAGAGGTATCTGTTCGTTCGTTCATTCAAGAGATTTTTTTTTAAACTTTTCTTTTTTTTTTTTAAGATTTTATTTCTGAGAGAGAGAGAGAGAGAGGCAGAGGGAGAGGGAGAAGCAGGCTCCCCATTGAGAAGAGAACCAGACTGGATCCCATGACTCTGGGATCATGACCTGAGCTAAAGGCAGATGCTTAACTGACTGAGCCACCCAGGTGTCCTCATCCAAAATATATTAATTCCTTCATTTGACTCAGTAAGTATCGAGTACCTTCTATGTATCAGACATTATTCCACTGGGGATATAATCTAGAATAAGACAGACATGCACCTAAACATCAGATTAAAACTGTAAGGCTCTTAGAAGAAAACAGAAGAAAATCTTTATGACTTTAACAATAGTTTCTTTGATAGGGACACCAAAAGCAGAAGCAACAAAAGAAAAAAATTATCTAAATTGGACTTCAAAATTTAAAACTATCATGCTTCAGAAGATAACATCAAGAAAGTGAAAAGACAACCCACAGAATAGGAGAAAATGTTTAGAAATTATGTATCAGTAAGAGGCTGTATCCAGAATATATAAAGAACTTTTACAACTCAACAATAAAAAGAGAACCCAATTTTAAAATGGGCTAAGGCAGAATAGATATTTCTGCAAAGAGGACACAGAAATGGTCAATAAGCACATGAGAAGATGTGCAACTTAGTCACTAGGGAAATGCAAATCAAAATCACCTTGAGGGGCACCTGGGTGGCTCAGTGGGTTAAGCCTCTGCCTTCGGCTCAGGTCATGATCTCAGGGTCCTGGGATCGAGCCCTGCATCGGGCTTTCTGCTCAGCAGGGAGACTGCTCCCCGCTCCCCCTTTGCCTACTTGTGATCTCTCTCTCTGTCAAATAAGTAAAATCTTTAAAAAAAAAAACAAAAAAACAAAATCACCCTGAGATACCACCTCACACCCATCACAATGGCCACTGTAAAAACAAAAATCAGAAAATAAACATGTGTTGGTGAAGATATGAACAAACTAAAAACGTATGGCCACACAAAAACTTGCGTAGGAATGCTTCTAGCAGCATTAGCCAACAGGAGCTAGGGAAACTAGAAGGACCCCAAGAAAGACTACTTTTTTGTTGCCTCTACTCTTGCTAGGACCTACCCCCCCAATACACACCTTACGGTACAGATAATGGCTGTCCTCCTTGTAAAGGTCAAGGAGTTAATGATTTCTTGAGTCTTTTAGCACAACAGATAACATCTAGCGACTGATGAGGCAGGGTCATCAACGGTTTTCCAAGACGGATGAGTCACCGAGACCCCTGGCTCCAGGGCATAAGTGCCTTATGGCGGACACCTAAACACTTCTCTTTGTTCCCGGATGCCTGAAAAGACACTGCACCAGACCACCATCCTCAATAAAAACCCAGACCACAAGCAAAGAGGAGACTCACTCTGCTTTCCTTTCTGAGTCTCCCAGACACCCTTTATCTGCTCTAGGTCTTCACAAAACTGCTCTCACTTCCTCTTGGCTCACGTCTGGTATCTATCCTGTGAGAAGCTAAGGACCCACTTGGCGGGCCCTGTGGGACCCAGCCAGCCGGCATTAGTAGTAGCCTCCAAATGGAAACAACCCGAATGTGCACCAGCTGATGAATGGGTAAACAAGACATAGTATACCCATACCATGCAATATTATTTGGCCATAAGAAAGAACATGAACATGACCCTTAAAAACATGCTATGTAGAGAAAAGCCGGTCATAAAAGGCCACATATTGTGGTCCTATTTATATGAAATAACCAAAACAGGCAAACCCATATAAACATGAAGTCCATCACTGGTTGCTAGGAGCCAGGGGTGGGTGGAGGTTAATGGGGGTGACTGGTAGTGGATATAGGGTTTCTCTTTGGGATCATGAAACTATTCTGAAATTAGATAGTGTTGATGGTTGTACAAGTCTGCATGCACTAAGGGCAACTGAACTGTATACTTGAAAAGGGTGAATTTTATGGCATATGAATTATATCTCAATACAGCTGTTGTAAAAAGCCTAAGATGGACACATCACCCATTCTCACGAGGTTTATGGCCCAGTAAGAGAGAGCTAGAAATCAAATGATAAGGCAATTACACAAGTTCAAACTGTGACCAACACTACAAAGGAAAGCCAGGGGCAGCGACTGCCTCACACACCTTTGAGGAAACGAGGCCTTCCCTGTGAAAGAAGCCTGACCTGAGCCTGCACGCTGGGATCTCTTCTCCTCTGGCGCGTTCCCCCAGAGCCCGGTAACCCTGGAGCTCCGCTCACGGAAGGTGCTCCCAGGTGAATAAATTACTGCCTCTCCCTTATGTTTACATATAAAGAAACTGAGTTTGAAAAAGTCCTGAGACCCCAGGCTTTACTTAATCTGCAACAGATCTGAGACCACAAGACTTTCAACGTATCTTTTTTCTCAACCCTTCATTTTAAGTAATCTCCATGCCCAGTGTAGGACTTGAACTCACAACCCGGACATCAAGAGTTGAAAGCTCCACCAACCCTGCCAGCGAGGCTCCCCGATCTTTCTGTTTGTTTAAACAGTGGAGATGACCTTTTATCATCAGTTTAACTTCTTTAAAGGAAAGACTTGACTTGTGTATTATTCATCTTCACTGATGAATTTATGAGGCCAACCTGTGATTTCAAACCCCCTGAGGGCAGGGTTTGGGTCTGCTTTGGCTCCTCACTGTTCTGTCACCACCCTGAGGTGACTGGGGAACACTGTCAGGTGCCCAAAACCCAGCTGTGGAAGGAATGAAGGTAGGGAGGGGGAGAGCTAGGGAGGAACGAGGGACTGAATTATGGTGAGCAGCAAATGCCCTGAGCCTCTTGGTACAAAGGAGCAGTTGGTGGTGACTTCAAGGAGGAGAGATGTATCCAGCCAAGATCTGGAAGGATGTCTAGGAACTGACCTGCTGAAGACGCAGGAAAAACATCACTTGCAAAGCTACACCGTTGTTCTGCCCAGGGAATCCAAAGCACTCAGAACAGAGAGACAGGCAGGGTGTGCCTGGACAGAGCGGGCAAGGATTGTGGGCACAGTCCCATTTTGTGTGCCCTGCTAAAATATCTAGCCTGTCCTGAGGGCATCAGAAATCCATGGAAGGGCTCTGAGCAGGGCATTAAGACCGGTAGGATGACTATGCATGAAGACCTCTCAGCCGGGGCCCTCCAGGACCATGGCCAGACAGCTGGGAGCAGCAGCCAGTGGGGGACCACAGCTCCAACAGCAGTCTCCCTCTCCGCCCTCCAGCAGCCCCTACAAGCTTGCAGGCTCTGTGGGTATTTCCTCTCGGCCAAGGGCTTGGAGGCTCCTGACAAGAAGCAACCACACTCATAGATCCTTGGTTATAGAACATCAGACAACTGACCTTCGGCCCTCATCAAGGCAGGTCAAAGTCCCAACACACAACAAGGAAGACATGCAAAGTCCTGACTTCCCTACCCGCTCAACTCAGCCAAACTTAACAGCTTCTGGACTTTTCTCTTGGATGAATTGGGAGGAGAGAGCTCAGAGCAACACACTGTAGGTCTTCCCTCAGTATACTTTCTGGGGAAGGGTCCATGGCTTGAGCAGATTCTCAAAGAAAGCCATTTGTGCATAAAAGAAAAAAAAAAAGGGAAAAAGTAATGGATTTATGGACCTTTGGAACCGGCAAGAATACACATCAAGGAGTTAGCAGATAGCTGGCGCCAAAAGTAGGCAGGATTCACAGCTGCCCTGTGAGGCTCTTCAACCCATTTCTGCTCCTTCCTCACGTCCTGGTTTAAATGTCCTTTCCTGGGGCACCTGGGTGGCTCACTCAGTTAAGCGTCTGCCTTCGGTTCAGGTCATGATCCTGGGGTCCTAGGATCCAATCCCACTGGGGCTCTCTGCTCAGCGGGGACCTGCCTCTCCCTCTGCCTGCCACTGCCCCCCCCCCTCCCCGGCCCCTGTCTTGTGCTCTCTCTCTCTCTGACAGATAACAAAATCTTAAATAAATAAATAAATAAATGTCCTTTCCTGGCCTCTGTCCATTCTGAATCAGGTCCCTCTGGTTCTCAGAGCATGCTATTCTTCATGGCCAAATATTTACTTTTTTTTTTTTTTTTTAAATGTATTCTCCTGCTAAGCTCTTGCTCCCCAGGATGGGGGCCAGGTCCATCTGGCCTATACCACTGTCATCCCAGAGTCCGGTGTGTGCCTGGCACCGAGGCAGCTGTTCCAGAACTACGGGCAAGAGTGAAAAAGAACAGTCAGGAAAAGACAGGAGGAAACTTAAATGCACATTACTATGGGAAAGATGCTGATCTGAAAAGGCTACATATTAATAGGATTCCAACTATATGACATTCAGGAAAAGACAAAACTATGGAGAGGGTAAAAAGAGCAGTGGCTGCTGGGGGCTGGGCGGGGGGCGCTGACGGACAGAAGGGGCCAAGCACAGAGGACTCTCAGGACAACAAAATGACTCTGTATCCTATTATGATGGTGGACACATGTTATCATACATTTGTCCAAACCCACAGGAGGTGCACCGCCAAGACAGAACCCTGATGCAGACCGGAAACTTTAAGTGACGACGCTGTGTCACTGAGGCTCAGCGACGAGAACAAAGGTACTGCCTCGTGGGGCATGTGGAAGTGGAGGAGGCTGTGCTTGTGGGGGGCTGTGGGGTACGGAATACCTCTGTACCCTCTGCTCAGTACTGCTGCGAACCTCACACTGCTCCAAAAAAGTCTTAAAAAAACAAGAACAAGAATGAATCAGTTATGTACCTCCCTGCACACAGTCCACTCCTGTCCCCACACACTGGGGAACAGCCCGGCACAGACTGTGACATCGGGCAGCTCAGGGGGTCCCAACCCCAGTGTTGATTAACCTGGTGAGTTCTGAGCCCCGGCGCTGTCATTGGAAAAAATAGGGGTCACGGTGCCACAACTGTAAAGGACATGGCACTTAAGGGCAATCTGCAAGCTTTAGTGGCCTTTTCCTTGAGCTGGGCAATCAAGACTTCAGATAAACTGAGCTTATCTGCCTCTGTGAAAAGTTCTTTGGACTCTAAAAGGAACCTGCTCTGGCGGGTGGAATGAAGCTTCCTACCTGAGGGTTTACAGGGGCTGGAGGGCCTTGGCCGGAAAGGAAACCAACCCCGCCCCCCATCCCAGGTCTTCCAGAGAACCCTGAGCCAAATGCAATGGGCTTCTGCTGCAGAGAGGGGTGATTCCCTGGCAAACGAACAACAGTGTGGGACGCCAGTGTGCCTCCCCGGTTTAGTTGGAGGGTGCAGCTGATTCCCTCCCTAACCCAATTAGGGGGGAAAAGGCCTTCATTGCAAGGGCTTTGCTTTAAAGATCCGAATTCCTCCCCAAGCACTTTTGACCTAAGTCAGCTTAAGGCCCTGGCTGCCAGCAGCCAGGGTGCACGAAGCCGGCCCCTCCTATCAAGGGGCCTGGATTCCAGAAACAAAAGAGCAGCCTGCGAGGGGCAGCCTCTAAAGCCCTCCCGGATTAGGCGGGCACTTGGCAGGCGCTCAGCACCAGTGTGGCGGAAAGGGGCAGGAACCCGGCCAGGCAGAATGACCTTCCTCTCAGCAGCGCAGGGGCAACATTTCTGTGGCCAGCAGGGGCGGGGGGGGGGGGGGGGGGGGGGCACAGATGAAGAAGGGCACCAGGACAGGCAGAGGCTTCCAGAAACTCCCCTTCCCAAGCCACTGGCCCATCATCACCTGAGCAGGGCAGGTGAGCACACCTTCCTCCCTATTCCCAGAGAGGAGCAGGATGGGACACAGGGATGGGGACCGTGAGGAGTTCAGGTGCGGCAGGTGGAATCCATCTTTACGAAAAACCGCTTCTGTTACCAAAGTAGTTTATTTTGGTTTTTCAAAATAGTAATAATGAAAAAAAAAAAGGAACACAGGACAAGAAAAAACTATTAGACAACAAAATGTTCACAGCAGTATCTTGGAGGGCTCAGATCTTGTGTGATTTTTATTTTCATGCTTTCAACACGGGATTCTTAAAAAACACTTGAAGTACAACAAAAAAACAAGCAAACAAACAAACTCAGAGAACAGACTGGTGGTTGCCACAGGCAGGGGGTAGGAGATGGGCAAAATTGGTGAAGACAGTCAAAAGATACAAACTTACAAGTACAAAGTAAATAAATCCTGGGGATGTAATGTGCAGTATGGTGACTAGGGTTAGTAATACTGACTCATACATCTGAAAGTTGCTGAGAGAGTCAATCTTAAAAGTTCTCATTACAAGATAAAAATGTAACTATGTGAAATGATGAACACTATACTTATTGTGGTGATCATTTCCCAATATATACAAATATTCGGTCCTTATGTCATACACCTGAAACTACTATAATGTAATGTCAATAAAAAAGATGATTTCGAGGATGAAAAGTACAGCATGGGGAATATAGTCAATACACTGTAGTAATGTTATATGGTGACAGACGGTAACTATACTTATGATGGTGAGCATAGTTTAATGCACAGAGCTGTCCAATGACTGTGTTGTACAAGCTGGAACTAACAACGCTGTATGTCCACCAAACTTTAAAAACAAATTTAAAAATAACTTCCAAAAAACCCGACTGAAATTTAAAAAAAAAAAAATTCAATGTGTAACCAGTTTGTATTTCAATGACTGTGTTTCCAATTTGAAAAGAAAAAGAGGCAGGGACTAGATACCCACTGTACTAAGGCCCCACACAAAATGTATCCCCAAAGATTCCTACAACATAACTTTGAGAAAATCAGCCCTTTCATATGACCATGCCCCACACCAGAACTGTGCTAACTAGCCCACTTCATCTACACAAGATGCAATATCCCACCTAAGTCTAACCTGGAAGCAGCGATCTTTTGCTTTCTTTCCTCTTTACTAGTTACAAATTATATATTCACCAACAAATTTCCAAAAGTAGAAAAAAGTAACCAGTATCACTTCTGATCCCTCATGCACAGAAAAGTCCTGTTAAGTTTTACGCAGATTCTTCAGATGTTTTTTCCGTGCAAAC
>ML107797.1:5413-21309 GCA_003697995.1 Taxidea taxus jeffersonii
TTTTATTTATTTATTTGTCAGAGAGAGAGGGAGCGAGCACAGGCAGACAGAGTGGCAGGCAGAGGCAGAGGGAGAAGCAGGCTCCCCGCTGAGCAAGGAGCCCGATGTGGGACTCGATCCCAGGACGCTGGGATCATGACCTGAGCCGAAGGCAGCCGCTTAACCAACTGAGCCACCCAGGCGTCCCCCAAATATTCTTAATATCCTTCCTGTGTGCATGACATTTCCCCACCTTACTCCAAGGGTGGAAAAAGGATGAACTCATCACCTAAGAACGTACAGCGGTAAACACTGCTTTATAAGATCCCAGAGAAACGAGATCAAGGTCTCAGAGAGCACCCCATTTTACTGGATTCTGTAGATACCGCATCTTCTATAAACTAAAGGTTCATGGCAACCCTGGATCCAACAGGCCCTTCGGTGCCATTTGCTCACTTTGCATTTCTGTGTCACCGTCTGGCAATGCTCACCACGGTCCCAACTTTTCCATTATATCTGTCCTAGGGATCTGTCGTCAGTGATCTTTGATGTTCCCATTGTAATTGTTTTGGGACCCCATGAACAGAGCCTGCGGAAGATGAGAAACCTAATCAGTAAATGTTATGTGTGCGGTCTGACTGCAGATGAGGTAGAAACAGCAAGAGAACAAGAATTTGAAGCAGAGCCTGGAGACAGGACTGCATTGCAGAAGTCTCGCGCTCAAACTTTAATGGACGAGGAGTTGTTTCTTGCAGGTCAGCAAAAAAAGTGGTTTCTTTTTATTTCTTCTTATTTTTTTTTTTTTTTAAGAATGTGGTTTCCTAAGAGGGCATCTACTCCTGGTGAAGACTGCCGATTGTTAGAATATTACGTCAACTGGGTTGAAAAACCAGTGGGCAGGGTCTGAGCCGACTGACTCGCATTTTGTTTTGTTTTTAAAGATTTTATTTATTTACCCGACAGACAGAGACCACAAGCAGGAAGAGAGGCAGGCAGAGAGAGAGAGAGGAGCAAGCAGGCTCCCTGCCGAGCAGAGAGCCCAATGCGGGGCTCGGTCCCAGGACCCTGGGCCGAAGGCAGACGCTTTAATCCATTGAGCCACCCAGGCGCCCCCTGACTCGTGTTTTGAAAGAAGTTCTACTGTGGGCAAAATGTGGTCAAATAGTATCTCGGGCTGCAGGGAAGTTGTTCGTGAAAAGAAGAGTCCATTCATGGAGCAAATCTCACTGCTGTCTTATTTTAAGAAACTGCCACGCTGCCTCAAACTTCAGCAACCACCACCCTGATCAGTCAGCGCCATCCACATGGAGGCAAGCCCAGCCACCAGCAAAAAGGTTGTGACTCGCTGAAAGATCAGACAATGGTAAGCTGTAGTATTTTTCTAAGCAATCAAGCATTATTAAGGTACGTATGTTGTTATTTTAGATATAATGCTATGGCACACGTAATAGATTATAGCACGGTATAAACATAACTTTAAAAAAATGTTAAATGTTTGGGGCGCCTGGGTGGCTCAGTTGGTTAAGCGACTGCCTTTGGCTCCGGTCATGATCCTGGAGTCCCGGGATCTAGTCCCGCATCCCGCTCCCTGCTCAGCAGGGAGTCTGCTCCCTCTGACCCTCTCCCCTCTCATACTTTCTCTCTCTCTCAAGTAAATAAATAAAATCTTTTAAAAAAATAAAAATGTTGGGACGCCTGGGTGGCTCAGTTGGTTAAGCAGCTGCCTTCGGCTCAGGTCATGATCCCAGCGATCCTGGGATCGAGTCCCACATCGGGCTCCTTGCTCGGCGGGGAGCCTGCTTCTCCCTCTGCCTCTGTCTGCCTGTGCTTGCTCTCTCTCTCTCTCTAACAAATAAATAAATAAATAAAAAAAATAAATAAAAAAAAAATAAAAATGTTAAATGTCTTTATTTAAATTCCATTTAGTTAACAGAGTAACATTAGTTTCAGGCGTACAATACAGTGATTCAACCCATCCACACAACACGGAGTGCTCATGACAATGCCCTCCTTAATCCCCATCACCTATTTCATCCATCCCCCGCCCACCTCCCTTTGGGTAACCATCAGCTTGTTCTCTCTAGCTAAGAGTCTGTTTCTTGGTTTGCCTCTCTTTTTTACCCCCCCTTTGCTCGTTTGCTTCTTAAATTCCAAATAGGAGTGAAATCATATGTGTTTGTCTTCTTCTGACTTATTTCACTTAGCATAATACTCTCAAACTCCAACCATGTTGATGCAAATGGCAAGATTTTATTTTTTTATGGCTGAGCAAATTTGGGTGTGTGTACACACACACACACACACACCCTATCCCCTTTATCCATTCATCAGTCAATGGACATTGGGCTGCTTCCATAATGTGGCTATTGTAGATAATGCTGCTATAAATACTGGGGGGCATGCATCCCTTTGAACTAGTATTTTTGTATCTCTGGGTAAATACCCCAGTAGTGCAATTGCTGGGTCATAGGGCAGCTCTATTTTCAACTTTCTGAGGAACCTCCATACTGTTTTCCAGAGAGACTGTACTAGCTTGCACTCCTACCAACAGTGCAAGAGGCTTCCCCTTTCTCTACATCCTGGCCAATACCTGTTGTTTCTTGTGTTTTTGAGTTGAGCCATTCTGACAGGTGTGTGGTGATAATCTCATTGTAGTTTTGATTTGTATTTCCCTGATGAGTGATGCTGAGCATCTTTTCATGTACGTGTTGGCCATCTGGACGTCTCCTTTGGGAAAATGTCTATTTAGTTCCTCTGCCCATTTTTAATTGGACTCTTCTTTTTGGGGCAGTGTTCAATTTTTAAGTTCTTTATGTATTTTGGATACTAACCCTTTATCGGATATGTCATTTGCAAATACATTCTCCCATGCCAGAGGCTGCCTTTTAATTTTGTGGATTGTTTCCTTTGCTGTGCAGAAGCTTTTTATTTTGATGATGTCGTCCCAATAACTTGTTCTTGAAATTTGTTTCCCTTGCCTCAGGAGACCTATCTAGAAAAAAGGTGCTACTAAACGTAACTTTCTAAGGCAACTGGGAAACCCAACGTTCATTTGACTTGCTTTACTGGGATATGTGCTCTAGTGCAGTGGTATGGAATGGAACCCACAGTAACTCTAGGTGTGCCTGTGTTCCTTCTCAAATGAGGAGGAGGAATAATTGGACATTCCTTGCCCACACTGCTGCTGCCCCATGAGTTGAAGCCAGCCATGCTTGTACAGTCTGGCAGGTTGACAAATGTGAGCTCCTGAAGGGCATAAACTACATCATACTCCCCTCGTCTGGGCCTAGTCCAGGACCTCGTCCAGGCCCTCACACAGTGTAACTGCTATGCAGAAGCTAAAGGAAACACCTGAAGACCATTATCTGTCAGTCTTAAAGTCAAGAATTAAATTGAAAGGCAAGTTCAATCTTCCTTATTATTATTATCGCTAGTTTTATTATGTGGGCTTTTCTACCTTGAATTTTGCTCTGCAACGTACTCAATAAAACATTGTTGACTATTTTGGTTTGACTGATCACATGGTGGTTCTCCACCAAAGGCCTTATTATGACACCTCTCCACCACCAACCTTCCACCAGAAACATCTGGAAATACTCGGGGGTAGTTTTTGGTGCTGTGTATTTAGAGCACAAAAGACAAAGATGTATGTATCATTTAGTTCTTTACCGTGAAGAATTAACCCAACCCCCAATCCTACAGCTCCCCTATTGAGAAACCCAGAACCGCCAAGGAACTTAATTTTTCTAGAAAATTTGTTTTTTTCATGGAAACCATCTCCAGTTCCCTCAGTCTCTATTGTGTGGGTCTGCATATCGGAGCTACTTGGTCACAGTCCAGATGTTGCCATTCTCTAAATTACAGTCTTCAAGGATAGGCATTGATAAGTCACCTCCTAGTCATTTGTCCTGCAAACTGATGCCTGGAAAGGTGGCAGCCAGGAGCGATAATCAAATTATTTAGTAACCAGCAATAACTGGGGGTGGGTGTAAGCGAAGGGACTACACCCTTCTTGAGTGCTATGTATCAACTCTAGACGTGGACTGTGAAGGCGTTTTCACATGTGTATTATGGTAACCAATGGACTGTCCCACAGGAAGATCATTCAGCTTGAGTGAGATGGCTGAGCCAAACAGTGATGCTGAGTCACTCAACAACCTTTGGGTCTAAACAGGTTTATCTCCAGAGCCTGAGGCAGGTTGAAAAGGGTCCCTTGTACTTGGATGGCAGGCAGAATAAAAACTGAATGATGGTGATGACCTTCATTTATTAAGGACCCGGGAACTGACCTTCCCACGAACCTTCTAAAGTAGGAATTACTTCTCCATTTTACAGATGAGAAAGTCAAGACCCAGAAAGCAAAATAGCTTTCTTAAGCAGTGGTGTTTGAAATTAAGACTCCAGATCTGTTCAAAGCCACAGCCCATGACCTTTTTTGTGAAGGGTGAAAAGAAATGGAAGAAACAGAAAAATACGGGATGAAAAGAAACACAGCATACTCTGCAATGCATTAGATCTGTCCAGAATATAGAAGTAAGATTTAAAAGGGTCCAAGAAATAAAGCTTTCTCCTCTATAAATTGTCCTTTGTTTTCTCCTCCCTTCAAGGCCCAATGGAAGGTCCACATTCCTCACCAAGCCCTCCCAGATCCACACATCCAGGCAGATGTGTACTTTTTCAGAATTCCAAGAAGACCCAAAGTCTGTGTCAGATCAACGACCATTGTCAAAATCTCACTCATCCATCAAATGGCACCCACTCCAAGGAGTCTCTCCTCTGACCACTTTGGGCGCCACTGTGGGGCCCAGCTGCACCAGTACCCCTGGGGATCTATGTCCTTAGTTTGATTCCCACTGGGACTGCGTCTTTCTCTTACCATCCCCATTCAAGTAGTAGCATATGGATTCTTTTGGGAAGTCTTACGTCTGTATGGATAATTTATACTTTTAAAGGATAAATCCCACCATCAGCACCAGCACCACCACTAACGTACTGTTAGCTGAGTAGAGTGCCCTTCCCACACCTACAAACTGAGTCTTCAAAAGAGGTCATAGCTTCTCCAGTATCACAGTGGCTTCTCTTTCTGCGGTCTCCAAAGTACGTACGTCAATAGGGAAAAATTCAGCACTTTGTGAATACTTAATGCTGTGTCATCCATTCATCTACCCAACCACCCATCCATCCATGCATCCATCCATCCACCCACCCACCCACCCATCCATGCATCCATCCATCCACTCATCCATTTACTCTTAAGAGTCCAACTACATGCTAGATAGTCCATAAACCAAAAAGAATGAATTAGCCCCACTGTTGCCCTCAGAAGAGTCACAGGTTAGTGGGAGATGCCCCTTTTTCTTCCAAATAGGCCCAGAGGATATAATGTAGGAAGCTCAATGGTGGTGAATGCTCAGGGTCCTACACAGGTCAGAGAACAGGCATCCAAAAGGAGATGGATCCAGGTGATCAACAATGTCTGCCCCTGCCAAGGACGCAGCCAGTGGAGTCCTCCAGCGAACGTGACATGCCCTTCAGTACCCTCCTTGGCTACACGAAACCCCGGCAACCAGGATTCCCCCAGAGTTCTCACATAGCAGTGACCTGAGGACCTGGGCTCTCACTATTCTGAGTACTTATCGGCAGCATGCAGCAGAGAAACAAAGTCCCCTTCCCATCCTTCCTCATTCTTACAGATCATTGTTTGTGGCATTTACAAGCGGCTTCAAATGAGTACACATGTTTTATTTCCCAGCAGACTTTAAATAACGACATCCTGCCACGAGCAAAAATCTGGCTGGCACTCCTGAGGACATGTCAGCTTGCAGCTTCATTCCCTTTAAGGCATCAAAAATTTTTTATGAAACATAAAAATTTAAAAAGACAAAAGATTCCATCACTTTCCTTCTCGTAGAAAAATTGACCACCAGAAAACAGAGTTTCCTCCCCACTTGGTTGTATCAGGCGTCTGTTGCAACGATAAGGCTGACGGGAAGACCTCAGTGGCCTCTCCTTCCCAAGAGTTCGCAGGAGCCACTCTGGGGCTGGGCTCCCTCATGCATCGGTGGTGGTTGGGGGGGCATGGGGGGTGGAAGGCTGATTTAGGCTGAGTTTGGCTGGTCTACTCTGCTGTACTTTATGTCCCTCTCATTGCTTTTCCTGGACCACAGGCTAAGCTATGCTCAGGATGGCAGAGAAGTAGAAGAACACAAGCAGAAACATGCCTGCACTGCTTTTCCAAGTCTCGGCGTACATCCGTTTTGCTCCCATCCCACTGGTCCAAGCAGCCTCATAGCTGAGTTCAGGGTTGGGGTGGGAGGGCACTACAAGTAACAGAAACAGAAGAAGGGAAGAATTAGGGCCACCAATGTCATCAGCAACCACAACGGTCCTGATCACATTACAGAGCCAGCGGTGGTACTTTCTGAAGCCCTGATCAGGCTTGACAAGGACTCTATGGCCTCCCAGGCGAGCCTGGGAAGAGTGGTCTGCATGGCAAAAGGTGGTCATTTTTCTCAGACATTTTGATAGTGAACTCCAGGTAACACACGAATTTCCCGGGGGCACAGTGACACGCCATCCTGAAAATCAGGAGAAACCATCACCAACAAATCAAGTACCAAACCGCCTGTCCACAATGGCTGGACGCTTCCAACAAAGCTAGAACACTTATTTACTGTCTATAACCACTTAATGAGAGTAACTGTGACAAGTGCAAATATTCAATGTAGCACGTAATGTCTGGACTTTGGGCTAAGCACTCTGAGTTATTCCTCTTACTTTTGATAACACACCAGTGCGGTCAACATGATGATGATAAGGCCAATTTTACAGATGTGGAAACTGAGGCCAGGGTTGAACAGCTGGCCAAGAACCCACAGATAGGAAGAGGAAGAGCCAGAACTTAAATCCAGGTCCACGCGGTTCTACAGATGGGGTTTCTCACCACGACCCTAGACCACTCCTGTCTTCATTCACGTAAGACTCAATGGCCTTGTCACGCTGCTCTCTTTATTTATAAATAATGCTCAGAGCTTCGGAATCTTCTGTTCCTGACAGAAAGACTCTTCTGTCTAAAAAAAACGCCTACATTTTACTCAATGCCTCACTAGTCTAATTTGGTGTTTCTTCCATTTGTATATTAACTAAGACGGTTTCTAGGGAGAACATAGGATAAGAGTCAAGATACTAAGTCTGACTGGCTGCTGCCCATCTCTGAAAAAAAAACATAAAAAACCATGGAGGGAGGAAATCAATAAACCTTCAAGGAGCAGAGCAGGAATGGGGGGAGCCCTTGGCTTCAGATTCCTTTGGTTCCGTCGCTGTAAATTCAGACTATTTGGTAATTATATTTGAGATACTCTACTTAATAGAAGTTGATATAAAAATAGACGCTGAAATTTTAAAATGGCTTCCTTTTATTCTCCACATAGCATGTGTGTGTGCGTAAAAATCAACTGCTTGCCAGAAGCTGCTAAAAGATACAAGATTTACTATCAGCTGTGTTTCAACCCATTCTACCATTTTCCATATCGTCTGTTGATGGCGAGAGACTTACGGGCAGACTCTCATTTGACGGGCTCGTCATGAGTAAAAGATGCTGCTGTCTGATTCGCAGTTGACCTAGACAACCATACCGAGGGCATTCAAGGGCATTTCCACTCTGTTATAATAGTCATTAGGACCTCAACCGCCAGCAACTGGGAGCCAGGAGCCAGATGTTGCTGGAGCATCTGGACCAGTGAGTGGGTGTCAGTTCTTCCTGCAGAAGCTGGACCTAAAGACCCTGAAGTTGGTCTCTTGACCAACTTGACCTCTGGACTTCTCTGAGGTCCCACCCAGTGCCGGGGCTGGTGCTGCAGGGGCCTGCCTCCGTCCATCAGTCGTCCCGGGACCCTGCTGCCCCAGCCGTGGTATGAGGCCGGGCCTCCCTCCCTGCCACCCAGGCTCAGTAGCAAGTTCAGTCATCAGGGTAACCCCAGTATAGCTGTTTCCATGCCCAATGACTAAACTTCAGTCCTCAGAAATACTTGTTTTTGCAAATGATCGAATGTAGGCAATGTCTTCAAAACCAAAAATAGGGGCGCCTGGGTGGCTCAGTGGGTTAAAGCCTCTGCCTTCGGCTCAGGTCATGATCCCAGGGTCCTGGGATCGAGCCCCGCATCGGGCTCTCTGCTCTGCGGGGAGCCTGCTTCCCTCTCTCTCTCTGCCTGCCTCTCTGCCTACTTATGATCTCTGTCAAATAAATAAATAAAATCTTAAAAAAAATCAATAATAAACACTGTTGAGAAAATGCCTTTGGACACCTTTTCAGGCCCTGAATATGTACTTGATAAAGCAAAGGAAATCCAGGGTGACGCTCCCATTCTTCTGTTACTTTCGGTTCCCTAGTTCTAGGGAACAATCTGCAAAGCATGTAAAAGAAACCAGGAATGCTGTTTGTCAGCAGACTGCTGTGCTGGGCAGAGTTCAGGCGGTGAATAGAGCAGGGAAAGAACAGTTTCCTGGCCATTATGGAGCTGGTAACCCCTTAGCGAAGACAGGGCTCCTAGCATGGGGGTCGGTGTTGGGCCCGTAATCAAAGGAGCGAGACCAATGCAAAGTGAAGGTCAGGCAAAGCTTTATTTCGCGCCAAGCATCAAGAATCAAACTGACCGGCCAGGGCCGTCTCTTACAAAGAGAGGCGACCCCTCTCTGCCTTACAGACTGGCTTTTAAGGGCAAAGGCCATGTGGTTGGGCCTGGCCCTGCACAGGTGGCCAATGACAGAGAAAACTGCACAGTCAGGCTAGGTCACACATAAGTGACCAATTGAATTACAATTTACCCGATAATAGACATGTGAACTAGCCTATCACCTTGGTCAGGATTGGCACCCAAAAGGGGCCCAAAGGGCGGGGCCCACACTCCTTGGTAGCTAGGGAGACAGTATGCGCCCCCACTGACTCCTCCACCTGGCCGGACCCACCCTTGTACTGGGCTTTGTTACCTGGGACTGGTTTCTGGGACTTGTTTTTAAGTAAGTCCCCTGGGGGGGGGGGGGGGGGCAGGGTCTGTTTAAGTTTTACTGCATAAACAACAAAATGGCTATTCAACGGAAATGGAGCTGTTTTGGCTAAATAGGCCCTTACAGTCAGTAAGTCTGCACTGAATGTATACAGTACGAAGGCCTCCAAGCCCTGTGGGTGCTGTCCCACAGCAAATGGGGGTCTCAGGACAAGAGTCAGATGGTACCCAATCAGGCCTTGGAAGCTCAGGTGAATAGAGGGATAGATGGTAGAGAATAGTAAAAAAATGCATATGGTGTTACAGAGAGAAGCAGGGCTACCTGCCGTCTCTATCTAGACAGAGGTGAGAGGCTGTTAATGATAAGGAAGTGGCTCACATGATTATGGGAGGCGATGAAGTCTGGAATGTGCAGAGTGAGCCAGTGGTGTGGACCTAGGGAGAGTCTGTGTTCCAGTTTGAAGGTCATTGGGCAGGAAGGGCTAACATTGCAGATGGAGTCCAAAGGCAGTCAGCTGGAGAATTCTCTCTCCTTCAGGGGAAGGTAGGGTTTTGTTGTTGTTGTTTTTGGTCGATCCAGGCCTTCAACTGATTGGACAAGGCCCACTCACATTATAGAAAGTAATGTGCTTTACTCAAGTCCGCCCATTTAAGTGTTAAGCTCACCCAAAAACACACTCACAGGGGCGCCTGGGTGGCTCCATGGGTGAAGCATCTGCCTTTAGCTCAAAGGTCATGATTCCAAGGTCCTGGGATCAAGTCCCACGACTGGCTCCCTGCTCAGCAGAGAGCCTGCTTCTCCCTCTCCCTCTGCCTGCTGTTCTACTTGTGCTCTTTCTCTAGCTCTCTATCAAATAAATAAATAAAAATTCAAAAACAAAACAACAAAAAACACCCTCACAGAAACACCCAGAATGATGATGTTTGACGCTCTCTGGGCACCCTGTTGCCCAGCCCAGTTGCCAAAAAAAATCACTCATCATAAGCACGACCCTAGAGAAGTTAACCCCATTTCAGGCACGGGTTGACAGCCAATAATTCTGGATTGGCATAGGAGCTCCCGGGTTCCGTGCATCAAGAGAAGTCCAGAAGTCTTGGGAATTCTGGAGATTTTACAGAGATGGATTTCTCTAGCACACGGAAATCTCCCCTCAAAGTGGGTGGGGGATGGTGAGAAAGAGAGACACACCCCAGGGGGAAACCATTAACAGATAATGAATCATCATCTGAGCTTGGCAGCTCCTGCTGTTTCCTCTGACAAAATAGCATGTTTGCCAGGCAAGGTTATTTGGGAGGGGAGAGTTACTTGTAAAAACCAACACCAGATCCAGGCCTCCTAGCAGTGCTTAGCTGTGTGCACACGTGAGTGTGTGCATACATGTGTGTGTGTGAGTGTGTGCGTGCACGCGTGCTGCATATTTATCTAAGGACACATTTTCCCCCACTTCTTTAGATCCTTTGCTGATTCCTCCTCCTCTACAAATCCTCTGAACACGGCGAGGCCGCCGGCGTCGGGCAGGTCCTCTGTCCTACATCCATTCTCTCCCGAAGTCATCTCCACCTCAGATATAAAGACCACTGGTAGGTGGATGACTTGGGCATTTATTTTTCCCAGCCCCGACCTTCCCTACCAAACAGCAATTTCCTGGGTGTACAGTTTCGATCCAGCAATTAAAAACAAAAACAAAAACCCTCTCACTCATCCCTTAATTTTTTTTCTCTTTACAATGATGCCTTCTCATCACACAATGTGTACAGTCCCCACGCCACTGAATAATCACCACTGCCTTTTATAAATGGGCCTGGCCCAGCTCCCACACCACCCAGATAAAGCCGCTGTGACTTCAGAAGCTCTTAGCGTGGGGTTTCCTCTCAGGCCTGTGCCTCCCTCCTGCCAGGTACTGCGCAGCACTCGGCGGGGCCTGCTGGGAGGTACGTCCGCGCACCAGAATATAAAACCACGAGAGGACGCCTGGGTGGCTCAGTTGGTTGAGCGGCTGCCTTCGGCTCGGGTCATGATCCCAGCGTCCTGGGATCGAGTCCCACATCGGGCTCCTTGCTCGGCGGGGAGCCTGCTTCTCCCTCTGCCTCTGCCTGCCACTCTGTCTGCCTGTGCTCACTCTCTCTCTCTAACAAATAAATAAATAAAATCTTTTAAAAAAAAAACAAAAAACCACGAGAAAGCACTCACCTAAGTCCTGAGAGGTGGTTAATACCACAGAGAAAAAAACTTCCGTCTAAGGACACTGGCCACCAAAAGCTGTATGTGTTTCCTTTTTTGAAAGATTTATGGGTTAGGAAGGGGAGTAAAGTCAGGTTTTCTGGTAAATTTTTATCAGGAGAAACAAAAGGAGAGTCGTCTCTTTTGTACAATTCAAGGTGCTCACGATTTGCTTCCGCCTCTCCTGAGAGGGCAGGCGCCTATGCGGAGACTGGCCAAGCTTCCAGAAGCAGCAGTGCGGCTCCCGGTTTAACATGCCCTGGCAACTGAGGCAGGTTATTGCTAAAACTGGACCAGCCTCAGCGTTTTATCATCTGTGGGTGTTAGTCCTTCTTGGGATTCGGGGCTCCTGACCTGCCGTCGGCTCTGCTCAGAGCATTTTAAGCCAGTGACAAAAGCAAAGCCTTGCTTCCTCACCACTGAAATCAACACCCTTGTCCCTCACACAATAGAGAGGTCATCATTTTCAGAAGAGTTCGGTTTCAGCGCTTTTAATTTGATTCTTGCCCAGCACCTAGGGGAAATGGGGATTTGGGAAGCTCTCTAATGCCTTCATCTTACAAAAGAGCGAATCAAAACCCAGAGAACTCCAGCGACGTGCTCCAGGTCACACAGCACAGCCCTTAACCTCAGGACTCCATCTCCCCATCTGTGAAATGGCGGTAACAAGCATAGCTGCCTTATGAGGTTTCCACGGCTATTAAATACAATACTATATAAAACAGACTCAGCAGAGTGCCTAGCACAGGAAAGAAAAGCAGATGTCCAGCATTAATAATCTTCTCCAGGCTAATCCTTTGAGCCAGGCGCAGTTAGGACAGCCTGAGAAATCGGCAAGGCTGGCTACAGTTTTCAGTGCCCCTACCACTTTGTGTATTTGGTAAAATAACAAACAACAAAGACACAAACAAAACTGGAAAGGTGACTCCAAAACTAACCCCCTTTCGTCTTTGAACTTCATCAATTAACCCCAACCGGGTAGGGGCTTGGGGCCGGCAGACGAGGGAGATCCCTCCCCAAAGAACAAAATGGCCCTTCCTGCAGATAAAACATGGCTTCTAGGAGAGCAAGGGACCTTTCTCCCCTTTATGAGGCCAACCTAATCAAAGAAACTTTTTTACCCGTTCTTCAATTAAATCGCCATCACGCAAAGGAAGCCTGATAAGCGTGAGAGACCGCCCTCTGCTGTGGATTTTCATTAGTGCAACAAGGGTTGGTATGGGAGCTGCGGGGCCAGGCGGTGGACCAAAGTCGAGGAATTCTGGAGGGACTGTGGGGATGGAGGACACCGACTTCTTTGAGTTCTGTCCCCTCAAAATGGAAAGAGAAACCCGACAGGGTTCTCAAGCAAGTGAAGAATTCTAGAGAGGCTGGCACTGGGAGGGAAGGTGTTGTGACAAAATGATCTGCTCACGTCCCTGACTACCCAACCCTGCATCCAGTGAAGGGCCCGCAGGGAGAATAAAGGCTGGCTCACTTCTGAAGTGTCCCTATGTTTCAGATGGACAACAAATTATTATAAAATTCCAAAGTGATGAGCTGAAGAAATCAGCAATAGATGAAAGGTAAGTCGACTCCTCTTTCCACCGTTGAAATGCTGGGCAAACTTCAAGAGGTCACTGTGGTGATTACCAGTGTCCTCAGGTACTGGGAACGGGAGGAGGACTGCACACTGTATAAGGGAGAAGGATCCCATGGTCACAGCTGACCAATGACGCCTGGCAATTTTCCATTTCTGGAGGCAATCAAATATAGTCTGGATGATTCTTTAGGGGCGGGGGAGAAATCTCCAGATTTCAGATTCAGATGAGTAGTCGGTCTAAGTCAGTAAATCTCAGAGTCTGATATGTCACAGGCCCAAAACAATGTCCAGAATAATTTAGAGGAGCTATGCAGTGTTTGAGGGCTTTTATAAAAACGATTTAATTATCATCGTGCTTTCTTCAAAGAAGGAGCCATTTAAAACAAATCTAAAGACCAAGGCAAGTATCAGAAAGAGGAGGAATAGTCTTTAAATGGACTAGATTTAGTTTCACAACCCTTACCCTTCACATTTAGCTGTGAATAAACGAAGATATCCTAGAACAGTACTTGTTTACCCATTAGTTTGGAGAAACTTTTTTTTAATGCTCAAGAAAGATTGATAAAGCTATCTTAATTTCAAGGGAAAAAAAAAAACATCCAATACTGTGATCCCATTTAAGAATTTTTAAGATCTGGGATGAGCAGCAGGGAAAGGCAAAGAACTTGACGAGAGGCTGGAGTGGCACCATGCTGTCTCAAGCCCCACCTGGAAAAGACAGGGTGCCATCAAGGCAACGGTCCCCTACCAACTATCAAAACTTGGGGATCATGGCTGGACTTGAGAGAGCCCCTGCAAAATGAATGCTAAATTAGGTACCTATTGTATGTTCTTGGAGAACATGTGTAGAACTTTCATCATGTTCAAAAAGGGATCCATAAAGTCAAAAACTCTAAAGTCACTATTTAAAAGGGCCAATTCCAAAATGTGTCCTACTGGAATGTATAGCAGATTGAAATACCCCCAATTTTCACCTCTCCCTGTATCCACACTTCGGCTCATCACGGACCTTACTTCCCACTCCTCACCATTGACTCGGCCACACGATTTGCTTTGGCCAATGGCAAATGGGTAGAAATGACCACGCACCAGCTCCAAACTTGAGCCTTAAGAGCACGTTTGGTTTTCAGCTTGCTTTTTGTACCTCTCCCCTGCCATGAGCAGAGCCTGTCCAGGTTAGCCACTGATCCCGAGAACAGGATGAAAGACTGGAGAAGCAGAGCCAATTCGGCCAACCCCCAAACTCACGAGTGAGGAAAAAATGAACAGTGTTGCATGCCCCCAAGATTCTGAGATTATTTGTTACACATCATTACTGCGACAATAGCTAACTGATACAGGATGTGAACTGGAGAATTTTCCTGGAGTAGAAAGAGAATAACTAGATGTCATTAGGGCTGAGCCGTATGAAGATGAGCACAGCTTCTCAATCTCACTCCCACTTACCTTCTACAAAAGCTCTTGACCCCTTTTCCCAATCCTTGGCTATAAGAGACGTTAGTCTTCTGCTCAAGCAAAGAAAAATATATGAGCTGGGACCAAGAGTATGTGTCACCATTTGGGGCTGTTTTGGCTGCTTAACTTTAATGGATACATGTTCCAAATATTCGCAGTTTCTCTTTTTTAAAGCCCCAGTCTTAGCAGACGCACTTGTAATTGTTCCAAATCTTTTACAGACTTGCCCACCTTAGCCAGCAGAGCATACAGCCTATAGTTTTGACTATTTTGGAGGAAGGCAGGATAAAGCACGGGCTGCAGAAATCTAAACTCTGTAGCTTTGGATTGTGAGTAAAACAGCCTCGCTAAATCTGTCTCCTCACCTGTAAAGCGAGACTCCTACTCACTTCCGAGGGCTGTGGAGAGGTTTAACTAAATGATGCATAAGCTACTTGGCTATGGAAGCATGGTCCTCCGATGCCGACGTCTTGGTCGGTATGAACCGTGCTGAAGTATGGAGAGCCCACTGAGGGCAGAGGCAAGAGCTCTTTGCTCTAAGAGTCAGAACTGGATTCCTGTCCTGGTTTTGCCCCGCCTCAACTATGCTGGACAATCTACCTCCCCTTCTGAGCCTTTGCTTCATCATCGGGAAACCAGTGATCCTGCAAAAGAAAAAGCAGAAGAATCTTCCAGGGCACTGGAATCACGAGATAATACATGCAAAAGGGTTTAGAAACCCTTGCAGAGCCTTGCAAATACAGGCTATTCTTACTCTTGGACAGAAGCACAGCGACACCTTCAGGGAGCTCTCCTGGTTTTAGTGGTACTTCCGAACTAGGACTCATGGTGGCTCATAAGGAATACTTATAAATACTATCGCAGTCTACCTATGAAAAACCAGAGGAACTTGAAGGAGACCCATTTACTGAGAACTAGGCAAGCCAATGAAAATGTAATTCAAGGGGCTTTCAAAGGAGGCAGAAAACCAAAGTGTTCTGTTAGCTCCAATATTTTTTTTTAATTTTTGTTTATTCATTTGACAGGCAGAGATCACAAGTAGGCAGAGGCAGGCAGAGGGCGGGGGGGAAGTAGGCTCCTTGCTGAGCAGAGAGCCTGACGTGGGGCTCGATCCCAGGACCCTGAGATCATGACCTGAGCCGAAGGTGGAGGCTTAACCCACTGAGCCACCCAGGTGCCCCTGTTAGCTCCAATATTATGATTCACGTTCCTTTTGGTCTGAGAAGGTACTGCCCATGAAATGCTACCTTGGGACCTAAGAGCGTGAAGGCTGGATTCAGAGGTTCCTCGTTTCATGGGATCACAGAAAGGGTGAACAGTGCAGGGAGAGCTGCTCAATACAGAGCCTCGGGAAATCCACGTTTTGATGAAAGAGGGGGAGAAATGAGAACCACACCTAAGTGAAGCTTTTACGTGGCTTGTAATCACACCCGACTTTGCTTCACATACTGGAATATATTAAACGTATGGGTCATCTTTCCCTACACATGTCCAACGTTATTATTAAACCCCGCAGCTCCGAGCTGAGGGTGCAGCCTCTCCGACCGGGCACGGACAGAGGTGGGATTCCAATACAACTCTCCAGGACAGGCTCTGGGATCCCCGTGCAGAAACTGGGCCCCAGGATGACAGTCTCGATTGGTTCCATGTGTGAGAA
>ML107797.1:21709-57100 GCA_003697995.1 Taxidea taxus jeffersonii
CCCTCACCCACAAACTAAGATGTCAGGAGTACCAAGGATGGCATCCAGGCCTGGCTAAAGTCAAAACCTCCCTCAAATAACATCCACAAAGGGATCAGAAACATCAATCTCCCCATCTTCTAGAATCAGATATCTTCACCATAAAATCAATCCTTGTTAAAGGCAAGCTTTAAAAGGAGGAAGATCTCCCACTGTCCCCTCTCCGCCATCCCTCACATCCCCCGCCTGCCAATAACCATGGGCAGATCAGGTTTTAGGCGGAGGGAGACTTTAGTGACCAAAATCTTATGCAATTAAAATGTTTATCGGTTAAAAAGCTTTTGCTGGAAAAGACGCATTTTACATTTATAACTAGCATAGTAACCTTTGATAAGTATTAAAAAAATGTCTACAGAATGTCTAGATTTTAGTCGGTAAATCACCCCAGGAGACCCAGATTGTGGCCTGGGCTTTGCCACCTAGTATGCTCTCTTAAGAAAAGTCACTTCTGCTCCTTGTCAATCTGTTTTCTCAACCGGACAGACCAGGAACTCTCTGGGAGTCTTCCCAGGTCCAAGATTCTGCAAGACACAGGAAGGAAAGGTAGTTTAGTCCGAGATGATGTAAGAAAAATGTTCTCCTTATCAAGAACTGAACAACAGAATCTGTGAAGGAAATCTCCATCTAGAAATTTCTCAAGGTACCCTTGAGAGACGAACGCAGACTTCTGGTGATTCCAATCACTGTCTAAAGGACACAGAGGCATCTGTTAATTAATAATTAATGACTTACCAGGAAGAACATATTAACAGGCAGATTGTGGTAATGTGCGTCTTCTCAGCATGGGAACCAGTGTCTCGGGTGGTGACCAGGCAGTGTCATTGGCCTCGAAGAGGCTGCCCCACACTAGCAAGGCTCACTGTCCGGGGCCTCATGCTGCAGACTGAGAGAAAGGACTGCCTTCACCCTAGCTGGTCTCCCCTGCAAGCAACAGAGAGACTAAGAGGACTGTCACTACCATTCCAGACCTCGTGATTTGATCTTATGCCACCCTCTCAGGGACCACCGTAGTTGTGGAAGAAATCTCAACATGCCCATCCCAACAAGCTTCCATCAGACTGACTCGATTGTCATCGCTTAAGATCGCCCCTATAAAAGTTTAACAAGAGACAGGAACTGACATTTATGGAGTATAGGGTAGGCTAGCTGCGTGGGTCATCTTATTCGATTTTTACAGGCAAATTCTCTCATCGGGCGCATGAATGTCCAAGGGAGACCTCTGGAAGGCCAGGCCAAACTCTGGAACCAGGGTAAATCTCTTCAATTCCTGCGTCACATTTCTGGCCGACCGCCTGTCCGGTCCTCGATGCCTTGTTTGAAAACATAAACCTCAAAGGACAACAGGCAGTAAGTCCAACGCCGCTGCAGTAGTCATTCCTTTTTATACAGTGAGTTCCGGAGGTAAAAGGATGACGCCCTGTCAGGATAAGGATGTGGCCTAAAGGAAATCTCCCCACCCCTGCCCCAGTGTTCAATCGAACACACAGAGATCTTGGAGAAGTTACCCTGGTATCTGGGGAGCCAGGAAAGCTAGGAACATTAAAGTTGCCGGCAGCTGCTTTAACTTAGGCAATGCATTTCTCGACATGGTTTTCAAACATTTTGGAAAGGAGAATGCACATAACGGACTTGCCTGAACTTTGTATTTCCTTTCTCGGCTTTCCTCCTGAGCCTCTCCCAGAGGCCTGGCTAAATTCCAAAAGCAAACACTACACTCATATGTTCCAGTCTCCTTATTAACTTCTGCAGCAATAACTTCTGATTCATCATCATGCCTGCGTTTCATTACACTCTGTTCATCAGGAGCAACGCTGATCAGCCCGTTTCTGCCCTACACCCACCCCAGGAAGGGGCACTGGACCGGAGTTTTAGCTCCCCCTCCGCTCCCACCAAAACATGTCCTGATTTTTATGACAGAAACCCTCCAAAGGGGAAATCACGTGTTTCTAGAAGAATTTTGAGCATCTCTGAAGTGACAAAGACATGACTCATTACCAAGAGACTGGGAGAGCAAAATGGAAGGGAAACTGATGAAAAGCACTTTCAATTTCTCAAAAAGGAAAAAAAAATTGTTTTCTCCTGATACCTCTCAAAGAAGATGGCCTTGGTCCTAGCACGCATCTTGGGGGGACACAAGCAACAGGATAAGCAACCTGAGGTCTCATCTTCTAAATCAACCTTCGACTTGAGCATCTCAGCTTATGAACAAATGAAGGTGCCCTAGTGGCTTCATCTTTTCTTTCTCACCCCAAACATGCCATCCTTTGATTCTCAAGCTATGATAAGATATATGTGGGAATGAAAAGACGAGTCTCATCTACATGGATTGTGACAAAAAGAAGAATACCAAAATGTGAGCCCTCATTTCTAGCCAACCAATAGAGCAGAGCGGAATATAGGAATGAGAGCTATTTTGAAGGTTTCCCATGGTTACAGCTGCTATGGAAATAATTTTCTTCTCTGGGGTTTTCAGATATCTGAGCCCAGCTTCAATCACTGTTTAAAGAAGGAGAACAAAGGGAGAACATGGACAGAAATTGCTTCTTTTATTTAAAGTTTTAAAAGGTTCCAAACTAGGGTGGTTGGAGGATGGGCAGAGGCACCAATGGCCGCCGTAACCTCAAAAGACTGCCATCAGGGTCAGCCCGCATGGGACAAGATCAATCCCTCAAGGTCTGGAGAGAAACCTGTGCTTTCTGGACAGAGACAGATTTATCTTTTAAAGCACCAAGTGAAACTTATCACTCCCCCAGTGTAAAGTCAATGGCCTCCTACCATTCTTAAGATAAAGTCTTAACTCCCGGAGATAATATGAGACCAAACATTCTTCTTCCATCTCACCTTTCCTACCCTCTGCCTTATTTTCTGCAGATCAGCTGCCCTGGTTTTTAGTACATCAAATATGTTATATTCCTGAGGCCCTGCCTCAGGGCCTTTGCACATGCCATTTCCTATGCCCAGGAGGCTTTTTCTCCCTCTCCTGCATTATCACCTGTTTGTCTTTCAGATTAAATGATTAAACATCACCTTCTCTGGTTCATTCAGCCTGGTCAGGTCATCTTATCCTTCCCTGTGAAGCATTTGCTGCAATTTAATCAAATCTATAATTTGATGTTTCAGGACTCAGGAGCACAAAGAGGTAGAGTAGAAGCTCTATGAGGGCACAAAATGTATCTCTACTTTATCCTGCAGTACACAGGCATTATAGTTCAGTGCCTTGCATATGACTGGCATTCAGTAGATATTTATTGGATAAATAGTCCCATGGTATGTTACAGGTAGAGTTTTGTCTACCAATGTCATGGCATGGTATTTCTCTAAGCCCCAAACATCTCATATGTGACAGCTTTATAGGAGTCTACAAATACGGGCTGAAAATGTTACATGTCAATTTCATCTCAATAGAGCTAGAAAAAAAAATATGGAGTTGAGTTACACCATAGGTCAGGCTTGAGTTTTGAAGTTAGCACACAAGGTCAACTGAAGTAGAGCAACGGCTCTGGACTGGGGATAGTCGTGACATGGGGAACATGTAGTGACATGTGGTGACAGCTAAAGACATTTTTGGTTGCCACAACTGGCAACCAGTGCATCAAAATCAGGGATGCTGCTAAATGCCCTACAATAAACAAGACACCCCCCTATAACCATGAGTTATCCAATCCACATATCGACAGCATCAGGGTAAGAAACCTGATATAGAGGTCAATCACTCTTCACAACACACTCGAGGAAGGAGCCATCTTGGAGAAAGATAGCCCTCTCTCCTGGTCCATTCCAGGCAGCTTTCTGCCCATGTTGAGACAGACACTGCTCCGGTTTCGAGTTGAAAACTAGACAAAGTCACCAGCTTTCATCAATGCATTAAAAGAATGTTTATCTTTAAACATTAGCATCTCATCCAGCATGGCAAGAAGCCCACACGACCACAGGGATTCAGAAGCCGAAACCAACAAGAAGCAAGAGTGTCATGTTCTCCTTCTCCTGTTCACACTGGGGCTAGGCAACATGAGGAGAATGGAAGGTAAAATGTCCACACTTTTCTCAAGTATTTCCATCTCTTATTCTGTCTCTTCCACAAGGATGAAGTGGTCCAACGGGAACTCACCTGCCACCATCTTGCCAATGGGGTCAGATTTCTCTCCACTGCAATCCTCTACCCACATCCCCCAAATGTTTCTCCCTTTGGTGCAGGTGAAAAGCCCACTCCTAGAGCCATTCCTTTGGATCCACCATTTCTTACACAAAACGGGTCTGTTCAACTGCACACCATCTTAAGAAATATAAATTCTAGGTGAGTTTTTAAAAAGTAAGTAGCACTTTGCCTTTACGTAGGGAGGAATTATGTTAACTGGGGAAATGAACTAGTATAAAAGAACTGGACGCGAAAAAGCAAAGGATGTAGCAAAAGGTAGGTCTTTGGGTTGCATACGTGGGGCCAAAAATGTGGAAAGCACTGAAAATCGTATCACTCGCTATGTGACAGCAGGTAAACGACTTAACCTCTCTGTGCCTCAGTTCTGCTGCCTACAAAACAGACGTAACAGTGCCAGTCCCAAAGGCTTGTAGGTGACGATCAAATGTGAGAATGGAAGTCAAGCTCTTAGATCAGTCCTTGGCCCACAGTACCTACTCCACAAACAGTTTACTCAGGACAGGCCATGATCTAATTGTTAAAAGACTGTAAAATCAAGACAGGAAAGCCACCTTGAGGAAGGACGCTTTGAGATTTTTGCATGCAGTCAGCATTCAGTAAATATTTGCCAAATGCTTACTTCATTTGGTTAATCATCCCTTTGGCCCAGTGCCTTGCTACCAGGACTGCAATGTTATACTCATGGTGGCAATAAACCAACTCTACTTCCTAACTTCCCATGCAGGTAGCGATGGCATGTAACCATGCTTTGGCCAATAAGATGTGCATTGATGTCATGGACGAATCTTCTGGGAAAGAAGATGATTCAGTTACAACAGTGCTTTTTCCTCTCCCTTCCCCTTTCTTCCCACCTCAAATGTAGTGCTTGCGCAGAGTAGCAGAATAGGGAGGCGGGCAAGAAAAGCCATCTTGCTCTCTTGAGGACAAAGCACATGCTAAAAGGGATGAGCTGAAAGAGAGAAGCATGGGTCTTAGATGACAGGTAAGCTAGCATACCACCCCTGTATGCCCAAAGTCACTATTTCTCATTACATAATAAAAATAAAATTCCTGGGGCGCCTGGGTGGCTCAGTGGGTTAAAGCCTCTGCCTTCGGCTCAGGTCATGATCTCAGGGTCCTGGGATCGAGCCCTGCATCGGGCTCTCTGCTCAGCAGGGAAACTGCTTTCGCCTCTCTCTCTCTGCCTGCCTCTCTGCCTGCTTATGATCTCTGTCAAATAAATAAATAAAATCTTTAAAAAAAATAAATAAAATTCCTAATTCATTTAAACCAGCTTCCATCTTGGGGAGGAGGGGGTCTGTGCAATCCTCCACCAATAATCACACTTTTTATGGTAGAGTGTCTGTACCCTCTCCTGGTCAAATTGTTCCCATGGCTTCAACTAACTCCCAGCAATGACCTAAACACTAATGACTATTTCTTCATCTCAGGCCCTAAGCATATACCAAGCCTGTGACATATACCAAGCCTGTCTCTAAGATAAACCTCTAGAACTTCTCCAACAGAATGTCCCACAGGCCACTCAACCCCATCTTATCCAAACTGAAGTTCTTCCTCTTCTCCCCAAATGTGTTCTCCACCTCTTACCAGTTTGAGAATGTTGCCTGCCCTGTTTGGGATATTCCACATCACCCAGGATGCAGAAACCTTTCTTTTCGTCCAATCCCTCAATTTCAAGTCAGTTACTAAGTGTTAAGAAATTGAGTTCTAGGGGCACCTGGTTGGCTCAGTGGGTTAAAGCCTCTGCCTTCGGCTCAGGTCATGGTCCCAGGGTCCTGGGATTGAGCCCCACGTCGGGCTCTCTGCTCAGCGGGGAGCCTGCTTCCTCCTCTTTCTTGGCCTGCTGCTCTGCCTACTTGTGATCTCTGTCAAATAAATAAATAAAATCTTTTAAAAAAGAAATTGAGTTCTAAAATGGCTTACAGATTCAAGCCCGCTTTTGTCTTGGTCCCAGTTATAAGAGCGGGTCAAGGGTCAGGCAAAAGGGCAGAACCCACAAAGTCCTTTATAATGCTTTATCATCCACCAACAGGATTACCATTTTCTAGAGCTGATGTGGTGCATCGGGGAGGACTTTCCCTGAAGAACAATCCAACATTCGGCCTCTAAGGTCAGAGCAAAGCAGGTCATTCATCAGGACAATGTTCCAGTCCAAGGAGTCTGATATATTTCTCTCTTGTGAATTCCTTAGGTAACTGACAGTGGCACTGAGGTGTGCACTTGTGTTATGGGTAATCCCTTAGAGGCGTTTGCCCCCTCGGTCTACCCCCACTGCACAAAAGCACTCAGGCCACTGGTAAATTAACTCAGTAGCATAGAGATACAGTTTTGTGTGTTTGTTGCCTAATTCATACTGCAGTCCACCAGGATGAAATAAAATTTCAAAAGGCGTATCAAAGATCCAACAGGGTTAGGCATTAGGAGAAGCACAGACCGTGCACTTTATTATGCCACAAAGAGGGGCTTTCCACAGAGCAGGCAACGTGGCTCCCATGACCGCCATTCTGAAACACCAGCCAGCTCCTGGCACTCGACCTGGGTTTGGGAATAACATCGATTCATCTTCACTGATTTTCTCTGTGATAACTTCATGACTATTTATGGGAAGCTTCAAAGGCTAAGAAATGCTAAACAAACAAGGAGATAAGTTGCCCAAATGTTAAACATCTGCCCTGGCTGACCTCATAAGATTTTGCTAGGGGAATTCTTCTAAGTTCACGTAGATTATCACTGGAAATCAAATGCGAGATAGTGTCTCAAAAAAAGAAAAAAAATTCATCCTAGGCCAAACTGAAAAAGCTTATAAACCAACACAAGATTATTTTTAGAATGTCACCTATTGAGAAGGAAAAAAAAAGCATGAGGAAAAGAGTATAATTATACAATACGAAGAATAAAAATGAGATCTTTTTTCTTCAGAACCTATCTTGACCTTTTCCGTTCTAGCCTGGGAACTTCGCAAGTTAAAAAAAAATCTAATTAAAAATCACTGCTGATATTTCAGTTCAAGTGAAAGTAATAAGGCTTTAAATTTTTTGGATGAACACATATCATTTTCAGAGATAATCTTTCATAATACTCTAAATTAGATTCTTACAGAGAGTTTTGCCTTTTCTTTTTAAGTGGATGATGTTAAAATGACTTTCTCAAATGCCACTTCTTCCTCTCCTTTCAATTTTAAGTAGCTAGGACAAGTGTGAATACCAGGGGGGAAAAAAATCAATCTTTAAGAAACAAAATATGCAGGTCTCTATTCACAGATTCTCTATCTGCTGTGGCAGAAAACAAAAATCAAGTGAATTAACGGGGCAATGAAAGAGTCAGTGGATAAAAAGAGGTTCTATTTTTATTAGGCATCATCATTAAAAAGCTTTCCCTGTGCAATTAGATCTTTTAGCTCCAAGGAGTAGCCACTACCAGATAACATTAAAGACACACTCAATAAGGAGTCTGAACAAATAGTTCTCGGCCTAGAGGCTTAAAAACAATAACACAAGTTAAGGTTTATTAAACACCTCTTTGTCAGATGAAGTAATTAGTATTTATGGGGCAATTTAATATGTGCCAGGTCCTTTCCTAAGTTTATTGGGATATTATCTTTTAATCCTCGCAAAACTCTGTAGGTCTCATAGAATTCTTCTCCTGTGCCTCAGAAGCAGTGAAGATGAGCCAAGTTAAGCCACGTGGTCCGGCTTTTCAGACCAGACAGACCTGGGCTTGGGTGCGGGTTCTGACATTTACCAGCAGCAAGAGCAAAGCAAGAGCTAAGCCCTGAGACTCAGTTTTACCCTCTGTATAAGGGACACTGACCTTGCGAGGTTGTTGTGAGGACTGAAGGGCAGTGTACATAAAGCCCCTGGCCCAGGAGCTGCCACAAACAGGGACCCAACGCACACTGATTTCCTTCCCTTTGTATTTGGTTCCTTACTTGCATTTGGTATCTTTGCCTCAAGGGGAAATGTTGGGCATAGAAGTGGTCAACCGTTCCCATCTATTGCCAACCATAACCGAGGAAAGATAATCTATGAAACCTCCTTGCTACAGAATGTATACCTAAACCTCACGGACTCCAGCATGAAGGGAAAGTCCCCACTGGGGTGATTATGCCTCCCCCATTTACTCTTCTGCACGTCTCCCACAGCACGGCACGCACACCACTGCTGGGAGCACCGAGTGTGGAAAGGCGGGCGATGTGGTTTCTTGATCTAGGTCCTGAGTGTGCAATTTGGGGAAGTTTTTCAGGTTTGATTTGGACACTTTTATCTCTACGTATAATACTGAAACAAAAAGCTTTCAAAAAAACAGCTTCCAGGGCACCCGGGTAGCTCCATCGGTTAAGCCTCTGCCTTCGGCTCAGGTCCTGATCCCAGGGTCCTGGGATGGAGCCCCGCAACATCGGTGGGGGGGGGGGGGGGTCCCTGCTCAGCGGGGAACCTGCTTCTCTTCTGCCTCTCCACCCCTGCTCGTGCTCTCTTATTCTGCTCTATCTCTCTCAAATAAATAAATAACCAAATCTTAAAAAGAAAACAAAAAAACAATTTCCACATAAGCAAATCCCTTGGGAAAGTCATTACATCTAAATTCCATGCCTTAAACCATTACCCCCACCTTCTTCTCAGCCCGCCCCCTGCCTCCTCCAGCCTCCCCCATCCTCAGCTTCCATTCTTCGAGCTCCTTCTTGGGCTCCATCCTGCCTCTCTCTGTCCTGGCTTGGCTCTTCCCCATGTCCCTCAGCCTGGCATGCCCACCAGCCTCAGACCCTGTGTCATCCAGCTTCTCAGCCTCTTCTCTCATATTCCCAACTCAGCTTGACCTTCCCCTGCCTTAGATCTGGATCCTCTGCACAGTCAGACACTGTGGTCCCACCCTCAACCTTCCTTGCCCTGAGGGGCCTGGCTCCCCACCCATACCCACCCTTTCTGTCTGCCTCAGGAATTCCCACTCCCTGTCCCTGGGGCTCACCCCTTTCGCGGAGACCAGGGTCCTCCTCCCTGTTTTCACACTTGTTTTTTTTCCCCCGTCCCTGTTACCCAATTCCCTTTCTAAATTATATTCATTTTGACTTTTATAAGCCAATGCTAACAAAATTATAAAGTCAATAATCACTCACTTCAACAGCCAATTCTTAACTGGGTGCTTCCTAGGAGTCACGCACTGCTCTCTGGACTTCACACACACTAATTTACTTGATCCTCCTCACAATCCCATAAGGTAAGTACTCTTCCAACCCTGAGTTCAGGGATGGGGGAGCTGACACTAAAGCCCAGAGAGGTTAACTAACTTGCCTAAAGACACACAGTCATTCCTGGTGGAGCTGGGATGGGAACCAAGGCAGTCTGAGCCCAGAGCCAGGCCTCCTGAGCAGAACCACCACTTGAAATTACTTCTCGGGCATCGGGACCGCGCCTAGATCTGGCTGAGGGCACAGAGGGGGCCCGGGAGTGGTGGGAGTGGCTGGATTTGGGAAGCTGTGTTCTGAGCAGTGCTACTTGGGTGAAACAGAGCGTATTGTCAGGCCCAGTTCCTTGCAAGTGAACGGATCATTGACACAGGGCAGTTCCCTGAGGTGCTCGTGGTGGGGCCTGGCAATCTCCTGGGTTGGCCTTCTCACCTCTTCAAACGCTGCTCGGGACAAGGGCTGGAGAGAAGGGCTCATCATGCCGTCGAGGGAGGCCAGCCGAAGGGCACGCTGTGTATGTGCAGTGGGCTTTTCAGGGAACAGGAGGAGAGACAGAGACACATGGAAGCTCCCATTTCCCTCCAGAGAGCCTACTTTGACTCGGTCCTTAGCCAATCTGAGAAAAAGACCACTTGGGGCACCTAGATGGTTCAGTGGGTTAAAGCCTCTGCCATTGGCTCTGGTCATGATCCCAGGGTCCTGAGATCGAGCCCTGCATCGGGCTCTCCGCTCGGAGGGGAGCCTGCTTCCTCCTCTCTCTCTGCCTGCCTTTCTGTCTACTTGTGATCTCTGCCTGTCAAATAAATAAAATCTTTAAAAAAAGAAAAAACAAAGACCACTCAATGGTGTGGTTATGAAAAGCCACACTTACCCCCAAACTCACAATTCTACTGTGTTCACAGGCTTCTAAAGAGAAACAACAAAACATCGGAGGGCATCCCCCTCTCTCTTCATCTCCTTTCTCCAAACAAGTGTCAGAATTCTTCATCTTTCTGTGCCTTACTCTCCTTTGGGGCATCTAGTGAAGCCCAGGAACCTCTCCCCAAAGAGAGTAAAATAAAATATATCCGATTATAAGGGAAACCAGTCAAATACATAGTTATTAAAATTTTTCAATTTGATGTAGCAATTTATGTCCTTTTATGTTAGCATACATGGTATATATACTATATAACTTAATATATCCTATATGCATAGAGTATATATTGTCTATTTATATATATATACATATATATACACATATATATGTGTGTATATATACATATATATGTACATGTATATGTATATATGTATATATGTGTATATATGTATATATATATATATATATATACACACACATATGAATATGTTTTGTGTTACTAAGGTATTTTGCTTTTTTTAGATTGAGAGAGAGTAAGAGAAAGAAAGTGAGAGAGAGAACCAGCGAGCCAGCCGGGAGATCAAGACCTGAGCTGAAATCAAGAGTCAGATGCTTAACTGATTGAGCCACCCAGGCGCTCCTATTAGCAAGTTTTATACGCAAAGTTATAATTTACATAATTTAGTATATGTGGTGATAATGTACTTATTAGCACATGATACATGGAGATCTAGTACCAAGTTTGGTAATACCATAATACCATAATTCCTAAGCAGCCTAATTTTCTAAGTAAATGATATTTCCAGATAACGTCCATGACCACTATGTGACATGAAGACATCTGGAATGTTTACTGGGGACAGAGTCACAGGTACTGCTAATGTTATTACCCTTGCTTGTCGCCTGCATAATTGAGGGAAACGCCCAAAGTTCAAGTAGGGGTTAGTAGAAACAAAGATGTAAAATCATCTCCGCCCAAGTTCAGGGGTGCTCTGAATTTTAATCAGGGGCAGCCAGGTTAAGAAGCAGTGTTCTAGAAGGATGTCCGGATAAGGCCAGGGCTGAAATGGGGGGATTTGGGAGCCAGTGGAAAGTAAGCACTGTTAGAAGGGGATTTTTCTACCTCGGTGGGTGACTAGTTATAGCAAGTCAGCCTGCTTATCCTCCTCACACTGAGCTGATTTTACACACACACACACACACACACACACAGATACTTCCTCTTGCTCACAGATGTGCAGAGGGCCTCCCACATCAGGGCACAAGCCAGAGCCACAGACAGGTGTGCAGTGTGGAGGCTGAGACTCTGAAAGCTCTCCTTAGCCCTGTTTACTTCTTGACTCATTTTTAACCAATCTTCAGAGTCATTTGTACCTGAAGCCTCCTGCCATTCCCTCAGTTTTAATCCTCCCAGTTTAAGTCATAAGCCATTAAGAAACACACTAAAGCAAAAAAGACTTGGGAAATGTTTTAAAAAGTAAGAGTAGCCCCTTCATAGCAAGAGTTTAATTAAGGGAGGTTTAAGTTATTCGAGCTATTCTTAAGAGTAGAGAGGAATGCGTGCAGAGAACAGCGGCGAACAGTCCCAGATCTGGGCTCTGGCCACTTTCAAATGCATACCCCAAGAAGTCAACCTCCTTTGCATCGGCCCTGGCCCCTATGGATAAAATAAAAATAATTCTTTGAAAGAAAGAAATCCAGAAACGTCCCAGATGTCAGTCACTATCCCAAATGGTTTGCCTTCCTTCTATCACTTGTTCTGTGCTGGAAACCTGTTAAGGTAGGTATTCATATTCCCATGTTACAGATGAGGAAACCGAGGCACAGAGAAGTAACACGCTGGGGTTGACAGAGCAGGTGGATGAGCAAACTGAGATTCCAGTGGGCCTATTAGCACCCCGCCCCCCTCCCTCCTCCCAGGGCAGGGGCACCTCTGCGGCTGGGATTTCTCAGGAACACTGGGCACCTTTACTTCCTCCTATTTCAATTTCATAGGACTATGCAGGAGAAAGGGCTTTGCAGGCTGAGTGATCCTGTGTCAGGGATCTCATTCTTTATGGATGTCAGTCTGGCCACTTGCTCAATTTGCAACAAAGGCATGCCCCCCCCCCCCAAGTCTATCCAGCCTGCAGCTGTGGGGCTCAGCGTCCAACGCGCTTCCCTCGGAGGCAACGTGCTACCACGAAGGACTGAAAAAAATCCAACTGCCGGGCACACAGGCAGAGAAACCGACAGCGACCGGTAGGCCGTCCACACTGGGAATCCGGGCTCTTGAGTAAAATGTGCCCAGGCCTCTCATCTGAGATTATTGTCCGTTTTTTGTTTTGTTTTGGGTTTTTTTGGTTTGTCTTTTTCCTGGTTCACATAATGCTGGCTGGAATATAGGTTCATTCTGTACCCCAAGAGCACCACTGCTCACCTTTCTTCCTCTGAAGGCTAGCAACCATAAAACCTCCATTTCTTCATGCTCTGGTTATTCAGTTATTTCAAAGGGACCTCATTTTTGGTGTCTGGTGTCCAAAACGTTCTTCTCTCCCTGAGCAGCACATAACCCACACACCACCCAGGTCTTTGGTTATCGTCTCCATCACCAAACTGCCTTGAAGCCAGAGGCAAACGTGAAGCAGCTTCCGTTTAACTTTCTCCTGTCCTTATTTCATGTCACTGGACCAGGGGACCGTAGGCTGGCAAGGACCGGACTCGCTCAGCCACTTATTCATGACACCCACTATGTACTGAGCACTTTCCCACCGGCTCTGGGCTGGGCGCCCTGGGGGCTGCAATGATGAACCAGCGCATGTGGGTCCTGCCTTCCCAGAGCTTACAAGCTTGGGACCAGGGGGCCCATAAATACATGGTGGGAGCAATGTTCTGAGAAGGTGACAATTTGTTATACTGAAAGCTAGAGGCTCTGTGGAGGAGCACTCAGGGCTGGGAGAAACCAGAACGTCCCTTCCATGCAGAGGAAGCTGCCGGTACAAGGATGAGGGGAGAGCTGACCAACTAAGCGTGGGAAGGAGGAAGACAAGAAGAACCTTACCCTCTCATGGGAGCGGAAACCAAAACAAACATCCTTGGGAAACGACCTGTGTGGTTATCTAGGTAAGTTCCCCCAACACACACCCATGCTCCTGCAAGGCCACGCCTGGGTACCTGCATCACAGAAGCTCTTGCCTGTTTATCCCAAAGACTAATGGGAGAAGCAAACAAAAGACTGTCAGGGAGACAGACTTGGAGCAAAACTTGTAAGCAAAGCAAAGAGATGATAAACTCCTAATTCGGGAGAATGGTTACCTCTGGGTGGAGGGGGCTGATGAGGGGGGGTTGAGTTGCGGGGAGAGGATGGAATCAGAAAAGATAATAAGGTCCTTTCTCCTAAAGCCAGGTGGTAGGCTCACGGGCAATCATTGTGTTGCTACTGTTTATGCCTTATACATATTTTATCAGTATGTTTGTATCTGCTCAATATTTCATAAGAACCACTGCTCTGTATCTGCATGCTGCACGGAAAATCGATTAGTGGGGTGAAAAGGTGGAAGAGGGGAGAGCTGCTGGGGGCAAGGGCAGCTGCTAAGACAAGAAGGAACAGCAGTTGGGAGTAGAGCAGGCATATGGTGGAGACAGAAGAAAATGCTTCCAGGCACATTTAACCTGTGTTTTTCGAACCGGGTTCAAGGTTTAATTCCAGAAACAGTTCTGGAGAGCGAGATGGAAAAAATTAGTGAGAGGGGTTTTATTTTCTTATTTACTCCACCTCTTGATTTTTACAGATATGCACACCAAGACCCAGAGAGGAGATGAGAGCAATCGGGGCAGCACTGAAATCACCAACACCCAGCCCCCTGCCTCCTTCCCCCCAGCCTTGAGGCGGAACAGGAACTCTCACTAGGACACACCCGACATTCAGTACGGCACCACGGGCAGGAGCAGAAGCTGAATGTTGACAGCACGTTGGGCCTTGTCTGCAGTAGGGATGGCATGTCTTACTCCCACAGAGACTCTATCAGGAGAAAAATATTGAATAACTCCTGCCTCACAGTACAGTGAGGTTAAATCCAATTTAGTGGTTTTGCAAAAACTTGAGGTTGGCGAATCAGAGTAATGAATACAAATGGCATTCCGGTTATGTTTACTTTACCACAATAAAAAAGCAGGTTTTAATTGGCATTCCAAGGAGTTGGTTGAACTTAAATGCTTAGCCATTGAAAATCAATGTTCTACCCCCATACATGCTGAGAGCTACATCTTCAAACACCAACTTTTTTTCCTTCTAACAATATTTATGTAATTGAAACATGTATTCCCTTTGATTCAGTGATCCCACTTCTGGAAATGTATCCTACAGATATTTTCATGCATAAAGGCAATGATGATCTATAGATAAGAATGTCTACTCAAGCAACATTTGCAACAACCAGAAATTTTAAATATCCTAAATGATCATCAGTGAAGATCTGGTAAAAATAAATTATAGCACAGCTATATAATGGGATTTTACAGACTTTAAAAAAGAATATTTATGTAACTGATACTAAAAGCTCTCCAAGATCTACTGCTGAATGACAAAGAGGAAGTAGCTACGTATGCCACCCTTTGCCTTAAAAAACAAAGTTATGTACACATACCACATGAATATTCGTAAGGGCATGTGCATAATATATATAGCTATATATGATATGCATTGAGGAAGGACATCTAATTCAAAATACATACTTACATGTTACAATTTTATTTCAGGGTATATGAGGCCATAGTAGGCACATAAATTTTCTTGAATGAATAAATTTCCTACATGCTTTTTATAAATCAACTTCCCAGTGTGTTTTATAAATCAAACTTGACCCCAAAATGTCATCCGATTCTTCCTCAGACATTTTTTTTATTACCCGATTTAACACTCTTCTCAGATAATTTAGGAAAGCTCAAAAAAAGCAACCCGAGCTTTGAGTCTTTCACACAAACCTATCCTGCAATAAAAAACCAACAAGGCAGACTTTCCAGCAAGTGAAGTTTTTGAATGGTGATTATTTAATTAAGAGGTTAAAAAGGCACATGCTGTTTTCTGTTCACATAAAGGCGATAAGGTTTCCCCCCCTTGCCCACACTCACATGCAGTAGTGCTGCGGCATAGTTCTCCACACATGTAATGTGAACCCAAGCTTTCTGCCTGTCTGCTGGTAAAATGATAGGGGCTATCAACGGGATTAATCGTATCCCTTCATTCTATACCCTTTAATCCTAAAATAAGCAGTTCTAAATGCATTCCGCAACAGCATATGCACTTTTTCAGAGGGTCAAATCAGGGCTCCGTGATGACGATCCTGAAGTGTTCTAGGTTATTCCTCGGTAGATAATGGTGCCGATTCACAGAGAGGTTGGAACTATGGTGGTGGTGGTGGGAAGTACTCTTACTTCAATACTTATTATAACCATGTATAATTGAATTTACTCTAGTAACTTACAAAAACTCTAGGTTTCAGATGAAGTCATCCCTACCTCAGAACAATATATTCTGCCATAGCACACTTGCCCTTAGAAAGCACTCCCAAACTTTAAAAAAAAATTTGGATCCTCTATCACTGAGAACATAGTGCCTAACTTATTGCTAGAAATGACAGTTCTAAATCTGTCAAAGTAGTCAAAACTAATTCTTGACCCTGTGGCAACAGCTAACATAACAGAGCCTTTTATCCAATATAACGAAACATCTATAGTCAAGTTGGGAAGAAATTCGGCCGTGGTTGCCTGAAAATCCAAAATAATAGTGGTTGAAGCAAGAGAGAAACTAATTTCTCCCTCATGTAAATACAGTCTGGAGTTATGCAATCTAAGGCTAGCAGGGAGAGTCTCTATGGTCACCAGGAATCCAGGCAATGCCTGTCTTGTTCCGCATTCCTCCATACAGGGCTTCTACCTTACGGCCCAATTTAGCTGCTTGAGCTCCAACTGTCACACCCATATTCCAGTGGGCAGGAAGCATGGGTACGCACTTTCTTTTGAAAGGTACTTCCCAGACACTGTACTTACTATTTTAACTTATATGCCTTTGAGTGGAACTTAGTGAAATGGCAAGCCCTAGGAGTAAAAAGGGCTGGGATGTACTGTCTTAATTCTCAGGCTGCCTGTCATACAATATTTTACAGGTTATATTCCTAAGATGATGGATGTGGGGACACCTAGCAGTGACTATCACATTGAGTAATCACAAAATAACGATACATACATACGCTAATTTTTTTCTTGAAATATATAGTCATACATTCATTTCTAGGGAGAGAGGGGATTTTGCATATGGGTTTATGGAACAGAATACCTTTTATGTCATGCACAAAAGAAACCTATAATCCATCTTCCTCAATTTCAGTTTGGTTGTTTTAGAGCCGTGTCATAATGTAAAGATGTCTGAACAAATCTAGGTCCTTTTATCATCTCTGCCTCATTCCCAGTCTCTTAGAATCATTTTACTCAAACCTGATTCAACTGGGTTGTTTGTAGTATCCATCACTGGGTTATTTCCAAGCATTGAGCTTCATTTTCATAGAAATAGCAACTCTTATTTCTGTTTACATCTTTATTTCATAGATTTATGAAGCTCACATATGTACCTACAGTCCCAAGGAAAACAGGCGGGAATAGATTTAGGAACAAACAAATTCACTCCTGGTAATATACGAGTCTACAACAGAACTGAAGGGACCAGAGACTGACAGCGTCCTAAAAAAGGACTTACAAACGCGATGTTTCATTGAGGGAATGGAGACCTTTGGTTTATCCAGCAAAGGGGATTGAATGAACAACTCCTCTCCAGTTTCTTCTTGCCCAAATCTCCTCCGTTGGCTATTTTAGCAAGAAAGGCCTAGTAATGCCATCATCATGTCTTAATGATGATGGAGCTCTTTGATTCATCCATGCACCTCAATCTCAAGATGAGGGAAACTGAGGTCCAGGAGAGTTCAGTAAGTTTCCAAGTATCAGAGGTGTGCTCTGCACTTCCCCAGGATGTCTGCTGCTTCCAACACTTTGCATTACTCCTCAGTGGGAGAGAATGCCCTTGGCTTTGGGGCAGGACTACCTTCACTGTGATGGCATGGTCTCTCAGGCTGAAGAACGTTTAACCACCCTGTCTCCAGCACACTAAGTGCCAGCAGCCCTTTCCAAGTCACTGTGACCAGAACACAGAAATGCAGTCATGAGTGGCCAGACGCCCATAACCCTAGAGGTAGACGATCCTAAGGAATCTGAAGAGCTCTTTAACTCTTCTCAACAGAAGTAAACAAAGCTTAGCTCAAACCAGAGTATCATCCTATTGTAATAATTCCTAGGGAAGCAGATGCTATAGTTCATGACACAAACTTCACCGCTGCACACAAATCTGTTTCCTAATAGCTATTTATCCTGGACTCAAGCAAACAGAAACAGGAGAAATGCTCATGTCATTAAGAAAACAAATAATGCTTTTCATACATCTGCCTGATGAGATCCTGTGTTCAGTTTTCTATTGAGTCATTTCATATTGTTCTCATTAGAGCTGTTTCCACATTTTGAAAAATTAGGTCTCCCTATATCATGCGTTACCAATAATTTTCTCAAGTTGTCTTTTGAAAATTTCAAGTTATTCATGGGAAGATAATCTTCTTTTTATGACTTCTGGGCTCTGGGTCATCCCTTCATTTATTCATTTATTCAACAAATTCTATCGGGATTTTTGCCATGCAACAGGTATTTTTCTGAGAGTTGGGGAATTAAACCAAAAAAAGGAATGAAACAAAAGATTCTTATGAAGTTGAAATTCTTGTGTAGACTATAGTGATTAAACCTAGTGCAGATCAAAATCCAGAAAATCCGGGACGCCTGGGTGGCTCAGCTGGTTAAGCAGCTGCCTTCGGCTCAGGTCATGATCCCAGCGTCCTGGGATCGAGTCCCGCATTGGGCTCCTTGCTCAGCAGGGAGCCTGCTTCTCGCTCTGCCTCTGCCTGCCTCTCTGTCTGCCTGTGCTTGCTTGCTCTCTCTCTGTCAAATGAATAAATAAAATCTTAAAAAAAAAAAATCCAGAAAATCCATTAAAAATGTAATATAGCATTAGGTCGTGAAAAGTGCTCTGGAAAAAAAAAAAAACTAAGAGAAGCAGGGAAAAGGGAAGGGCTGGAGCACTATTTAGAATGGTTAGGAAATGCTGCTCTAAGGAAACACTGGAGAAGAGGCCTGGAGGGAAGCAAAGCAACAAATTGTGTGGACATCTGCTGGGGCGGGGGTTGGGGGGAAGCTGCCCTGTCAAATGCCCTGAGGTAGAAATATGCCTGTGTTTAGGGACCAGTAGTAAGGTGGCCAGTATGGCAAAAGGGTATGGAGTGGGGGACAGAAAAAGAGAAATTATTTGGATTTAGATATGCCTTTTACTTTCCAAATTTATAAAAGCATTCATCCAGAAGAAAATTTAGGGGTTTGTTTAAGTTTCGGATCTCTCTCTCCTTAATTGCAAATGGAAAGCTGCTTCTCCTAGCACCATATATTGAAGCTTAGCCCATGGCTTTTACGGGTCACGTCTCTTGAACACCGCGCACAGAGACTCAGATCTAGTTCTGGAGGCATCTTGGTCTGCCTCCGGCATCACTTCCTGCTCTAGCACCACACTATTTCATTTCTGTGCCCTTAAATGATGTATTTTACTACCCAGTGGGGCTAGAACCTCCTAAATCTTGAGTCATCTTCACAGACACCAGACCTTGGCTGGTTCTCCTTTCTGCTGATGGGAAAGCGTGAAAGCTACTTTAGTAAATTCCATGGCCCCTAAGTGGCAGGAAGGAGGAGGCAGCCAAGAAGGCACCGATGCTCACGTGGGAGTGAGGCCAATCTCTCTCATCTACACTCCTGGCCCTCAACATCAGCACCAATCACGTACCAGTACTCTATACTACTTCATGGTAAGAAAGCTCCTTGACTGCCAAGTGGACAGTCATTTAAATCATGTCTGTCTGGCTTCTCCGATGTGACATCAAGCCCTAGAGGGCAGGGCTATAATGGTTCTCAGACTACTTCTCTGAACCACCAGCACCAGCACCTGATTTATTAGGTGTAAATTAAGCACCAACTGAGAGCTAATGAATGGGAAACTTGGAGCAGGAAGGGGATAGCCCCACCACTGTTTAGATTCCTCGGAGCAAGGCAAAGAATATGGCGCACAATTATATAACCTAGACATTAATTAAAACCCCCAGGGCCAACAGTTCTTCCCTACACACTATCAGTTCATTTCCTATACATCTCCCTGGCCAAGCCCAACAAAAGCTACAAGAAGATGGATGAACTTCATAGAGTGACCCCAGGGGGTCAACTGATTCAGACTGCTGAATTCATCAACAAGGAAAGCAAATTCCATCCACTAACAGCGGTTTGCACAATCCCCGCCTGTTGCAAGCATTTAACTGCACCTCGGAAAGACAAAAGGCGGGTTCCCCAAAAAGGTGCCCCAAAGTCGATACCCAGCCCTCCGGCGCCACCAGACTTTCATAGATAACACATTTAAAAAGTTGGGGCGCCTGGGCGTCTCAGTGGGTTAAAGCCTCTGCCTTCCGCTCAGGTCATGATCCCAGGGTCCTGGGATGGAGCCCCACATTGGGCTCTCTGCTCAGCAGGGAGCCTGCTTCCTCCTCTCTCTGCCTACTTGTGATCTCTGTCAAATAAATAAATAAAATCTTAAAAAAAAAAAAAAGCCCTAGTTCGGTGCATTGCTGGAGAACATGAAAGGGTATATGTTTTCTCACCATGATTGTAATTACAATGGGTTGAAGAGCAGGCCCCCAACAGCTACATCCACCGGGAATCTCTAAATTTGATTTTATTTTGGAAAGGAGTCTTTGCAGATGTAATGAAGTTAAGGACCTTGAGATGAGATCATCCTAGATGTGGGTGGGTCCAAATCCAATGGCAAGGACTGCTGAGAAGAGAAAGGGATAGACAAAAGGAAGCACCCGGTGATGAGAGAAGCAGAGATGGGAATGATATCTACAAGCCAAAAAATGCCAAGGGCTGCCAGGAGCCACGAGAAGCTAAGATAGAGGCAGGGGGTGCATTTCCCTTTAGACCCTCCAGAGAGAACCGACACTCCTGACCCCTTCATCTTGGACTTCTGGCCTTCAGAACTGCCAAAGAATGAATTTCTGTTATCTGAAGCCACTCAGTTTGTATTCATTTACATAATAATACAATTATGTAAAACTCCCTATTGAAAAAAGCCCTGGAAGGAAATCACACCCTAATGTGGAGAAGATTCCTCTGGGTCCAGGGAGTCTCACTACTTTTTTTTCCCTAAAGAAATCATTTGACTGTTGATTTTTCCAAATTGTCTACACGGCACATTTATCATCCAACAATCTGATCACAATTCATTTAAAATAAGAGATAAACCTGCTTTAAAATGCTGTTATCGGGACGCCTGGGTGGCTCAGTTGGTTAAGCAGCTGCCTTCGGCTCAGGTCATGATCCCAGCATCCTGGGATGGAGTCCCACATCGGGCTCCTTGCTCGGCAGGGAGTCTGCTTCTCCCTCTGCCTGCCACTCTGTCTGCCTGTGCTCACTCTCTCTCTCTCTAACAAATAAATAAATAAAATATTTTTTTAAAAAATGCTGTTATCATCAGGACTTTGAAAAGTACAACCCAGAATTTTTCAAAAAGCCCTAGCAGTTGGATACTATGAAACTGTTCCACCTCCCAGAACCCAGGAAAACCTAGGTATGCGTCCTTCCCTATGACTTCAAATATTCCTGGACCCAAGACGACGGAGACGGTCCTGTTATCCAGTGCCTCCAAATCTGGGGCTTTGTGAACCTGAGAGGAGAGTGTCCTTATGACTTCCCAACAGCTCTGTATGTCACTGGAGAAGCTCCAAAGGGCAAGTTATCAAAGATGCAAATGACAGGCATGTGCCCCTGGGTGCCTGATTGTGGAACAGAAGACTTGGAGAAATTACATTATCACAATAATTTCATAGTATGGTTGAAGAAAGAAAACACCTGCATTCTTCTAATAAGCCCCCTGGAGGCCTAATTCCTCAGCACTCAACGTGGAGGACAGGCTCTGGATGTTACATGTACACTTAATGAGCCAGTTTTTAAGAATTGCGAAAGCAGTTTCTGCATCCCCAAGTAGTTTACCAAACATAAAATCAAATAACGCGCTCATTAAATGCCTTCAAGCCGGCAAATGTGTGTCTGCTTTGCAATGTGGTATCAGGATCTGTGAAACATTGGGGACCATAAGCTCAAGAGCACAGGTCCAAAGACTGGAGGTCCTGGTTATTTTTAGCATCGGGACTCAAGCCAGCTCAGAGGGGGTGCTCCGTAAACTCCCTCCCCTGACCTCTTCTGAAGAGGTTTCCTCTAGGAAACATGCAAATGGCATGCTGCAGGCTCCCGCCTTTCACAAGCTTCCCCATAGCCCAATTTAACACCAAACGTGTCAGCAAGCTGAACAGAGCCCCCTTGGATGTATGCAGATCTGATGGGGAAAGTGCAAGCGGCCAGTTTGTCACCTCTCAGACACCCCGAGTCCTCTGATTTTATAGGAGTTTCACCTTAAAGCCCCCATCCACAAGCACACCCACTAGCCCAGGGTTCTTCAGATGTTCTGTTCAGTGTGGGCAACAGTCCAATCTCATCCCCAGACCACTGAGAATATGACTCTTATCTCCAAGTTATAGTTTTATATCTAGACAAGGAGAGACAAAATGCCAGGGCTAAACATGCTGTCTTGGTCAGAGTACTTGTGATCTTGAACCTCAAAGACCTGGATTCTAATCCTGACTCCACTACTTCTTACCTGTGTGACCTAATACATGTTACCTAACCCCACCCTGGGTCACAGTCTCCCCGTTTACAGAAAATAAAACACCTGCCTCAGAAAATTGTTCTGAGGGAGTCACGAGCCATGAAAAAAGCCAACCGCACAGCAAACCCTCAACAATGTGAGCTCCTTCCAAAAAAGCAACTCCCAGGTAAGGAGGATTTAGTACTTAGATGTCCTGCTCAGTCCATTTGTCCCTGCCAAGTGGTGACTTTACTCTGTTCTGACATTCTTATCGCCTTCCAGTCATGCGTAATCACTCACTGGCTTCTTCAAATTACTAGCACAAAGTTAGATGTCTCCAGCAGCCAGCCCGAAATGTAAATGAGTGAGACAGGCCAACGGTAACACAACAGGGAATGGTGGGGACTGTGGAGACGCTGAACACATGTGTTATCAGAAAATAAGGGAGGAATGTAATAAGCCCAGAATTGCTGGAAATTCTTTACTCCAAAGAAAAGCCTGAATGTGATTTCTTACACGGAACATCAAAATGTTGGCAACTACTTAAAATTTTAAATTTAGTATCACGGCAACAAGATATAGGTACAGGCCAGATCTTATCCCAGGAGTTTTCAGGGTATGATCTTGGAGTTCAAATATTGTATAAATATCCTTGTTCTTCATGCCTTAGAAAAGGGAGCTTCTCCTTAATGATCATATAAGTAAAAGTGTTTGGTGCGGCACACTAGCAGCCGGAAAGCCTTGACGCTTATCAAGCAGGCTTGAGTAACATGGATTAAGTATCGCCTTGATGATGGGTGGCTTTCATCTTGGACATGAATTTTCATGGTCCAGTTGGTGGGCACAAGGCACAAAAAAGGCCCCTTTTTCTATAAGGACACCAGGGGCAAAATTTAAATGCTGTCTTCTTGTTATGGTTGGCAAACGGTTTTAACGAACATCATATGCACATTTCACTGAAGCAAATAGACTGTGAGGGTAGAGGGTCCAATTCTAAACTCCATTTCATCTGAAGTGTGTCTGCATGTATGTGTGTGATGTGAATGGGCTATCCCATCCGTAATACTCATTCCTTTGGAACCTGAAGTCCCACGTGGTCGGGGGTGGGGTGGGGGAGCTTGGAGACACCAACTCTTGGAGACACCATCTCTTCTGACTGAAGTTCATAGAAAAAGGAACATCACACCCACTTAACAAATCAAACACTGCAGCTCATTGCGGGGGGTATGGGGGGTTTGTTCTCTGTCATTGCATCTCCAATTTCCAGGGCCATGAACCCACACCTTCCTATTCTTTTTTTTTTTTTAAGATTTGTTTATTTATTGGGAGGAGGTGTTGGGGGTGGGGTGACTGAATGGAGGGAAGCTGCAGAGAAAGAGAATCTTCAAGCAGACTCTCTGCTGAGCACGGAGACCAATGAGGAACTCAATTTCACAACTGGGGAGATCATGCCATGAGCTGAAACCAAGGTTGGGACACTTAACCAACTGGGCCCCCAGGCACTCCTGCCTTCCTACTCCTTATCCAATTCTGTTGCTATTCATCTGTCTTTGGAGGACAGACCTGTGAAGCTTACATTACATGCCATGCGCAACGAGGCATGTTACATGCTTTATCCCATGTAATCCTCCTGACAACCTCATAAGAGAAGCTCATAATAGTAACCTTACTCCCATTTTTCAGATGAGAAAACCAAGGAATGCTCAGAAAGGTTAAGTCACATTTTCAAGGATTCTTAGCTAGCAAAAGGCTGAACCAAGACTACAATCCCAGCAAAACGTCTTCAAAGGCTTTCTCTTTAACCACTCAGCCATAATCTTCCCACATAAGCCCTTGTATACTTCGTAGAAGTTTTTATGACACTGCCTCAAAGTACACATTTCTCCCCAGAGATCACTCCCCATGGCTCTTCCATACACAAGGCAGGTAGATTTCTTTTGATCTCAAAATGCTCTACGCTCTGGGAATCATTCCCTTTAGGGAATGCTCCCTCTGTCCACAGGGAATTCCCTGTGGGGTTCTCATTAATGGCAGAGTTAAAGGATAGCCTTACAGCTTTCTGAACCAACAGACCACAAAATAACACATTTACGAGATTCCCCCTCATCCCACCAACCCTAAACAGAAGCAGAGGGATGGATGGCAACCTTTCAACAGAATGTGAGTACCACTCTCCGGATTAAAGACAAATAAGATGTATTTTGAAAAAGAAGATGACTGACACCAATGCTCTGTGCTTTCTCATTATTCATCGGGGACACATTGTCACTCAGGGTGATTAAACAAGGATTAATTACAAGGTTGTTGTACAAGCTGAGATGTTTCAAAGTTTCAGCCTGAAGAAACCATAAATATATTCACATTTTTTTCAATAGCAGGGGTGGAATTTGGCACCATCTACTTGGAGGACAATTTGACAAGAGCTTCACATGGCCCTGTTGTAGCATAAGAAAAGCTATTATCATATGCTATATAATCAGGAACGATGGAAGACAACCAAAGTGGCCATGAGCAGAGAATTTTCAATTCACTGATAACCCATACACCAGATTCCAAAACCTAACAAACGTATTAGGTTCGATCTTTCTGCTCTTTTTTTTTTTAAGATTTTATTTATTTACTTGACACAGAGAGCGAGCGAGCACAAGCAGGGGGAGTGGCAAGGAGAGGAAAAAGCAGGCTCCCGCAGAGCAGGAAGCCCGACGTGGGGCTCAATCCCAGGACTCTGGGATCACAACCCAAGCCAAACACAGAAGCCTAACCAACTGAGCCACCCAGGTGTCCCTCAATCTTTCTGCTCTTTATATAATGACATGCAAAGATGTCCTGGAAAAATTTCTATCTCTTAAAGTATGCTACAGAAGATCATATAGAATGTATATTTTCTCTAAAATCTTATTAACAAATACTAAATTTGAATGAATTTGAGGATATAAAAACCAATCCATAAGCAATAGATCTCGAGACATCTGGCTGGGGGGTCAAGCAGTCTTTCCGCACAGGGCCACGTGGTCAACTCTTCCGGTGTCCTGGGTCATGAGGGCTGTCTCAGCTACCAGATTCTGCTACTGCAAAAGCCATCCGAGAGGATGCTAAAGGAAGCAGCATGGCTGGGTCCCATTAAAACTCCAGCTATGAACTTAAAATGTAAATTTCATATCATTTTTATGTGCCACAAAATGTTATTCCTCTTTTTCCCCCCAACCACTTAAAAATAGGAAAGCTATTTTTTTTTAAAGATTTTATTTATTTATTTGACAGACAGAGATCACAAGTAGGCAGAGAGGCAGGCAGAGAGAGAGGAGAAGCAGGCTCCCTGCTGAGCAGAGAGTCCAATGCGGGACTCGATCCCAGGACCCTGAGATCATGACCTGAGCTGAAGGCAGAGGCTTAACCCACTGAGCCACCCAGGCGCCCTAGGAAAGCTATTCTTGGCTAGAAGTCTCTACAAACCAGAGAGCAGCCTGATTGTGTCCCACTGGCTGTGCTTTGCTGACCCTTGCTCTCAAAGGTGTAATTAATGGTTTGCTTCTGGGTGCTGTGTAAGTTTTCTAAACGTACGTACATGGGAGGGTGTGTGATTTTAAAATACTTCACAATAGCCACGCCTTATCTGGAAATCAGAGGCAATAAGATGGACACATTAGGACGAACAAATAGGTTTCTTCGAGAGAAAAATCCTACGAAGGTGCTGAAGCTTCTATCAAGCATATTATCAAATACCAAGGACATACAGTGAGCTAGACAGAAAGTTCCTGAGCCGCTACGGATCCTTCCTTACTTTGAGGATTCCAGGCATACGTCTTGGGTGCACACACATACACATACACACACATACCATCTCCTTTCACCTCCCCCCACTGCCCCCAACTTTTCTTGGCATGTCAAGTGACCGAGACAGAGTATTTTCCCTCCCCAAGCAAAATAATCGGTGGGAACCCATTTCTTAGCCAAATTACAACCCACTAAAGGAAACCAGGCCAGCATCTCCCCGGATCGCCACCCGAGTCATCAATCAACACAATTGCCCAGGCAACTAAGATGCTTTTCGAGGCAGTCTTGGCTGACTCAGTGAGCGCTGCCTCTTGGGTAGCTGCGTGGGGCCAAAGCGTGCTGCCTGGAAAGGCCGCTGCTGCCGCCGCCGCCAGCGGTTGTCCAGAGACAAGCCGCTCTGCATAATTAAAACCACCTCACAAAACCACCCCTGGTCCGAGCTTTCCGTGTCAGCGGCTCTTGGAAGTGCAACTCCAGGAGGCTTGTTCTAAAAGCCCGCCTTTTAATACTCAAGTCGGATCTACATTTATCAGCAAAGCCGAAACGTTAAAGGGATTACAAGGAGCTTAGAATCTGTTGGCAGGGCATTGATCTGGTCTTGCAAGCTGCATCTCCACATGCCCTTTAGAAATGGCTTTGGTCTATTCCCTGGTTCTTTGGTTGTCTTTGATTTCTGCACCAAATCTCACCCAGGTTGGAGGGGAGGTCTCCTCGAGTTCTCATTCCAAAAGGTTCTCAGATTCTTTTCTTCTAAAACCAAGAGATGCTACTTGCATATTCCCCTCGACTGCTGCTGTACAGCCCAGGGATTGGCAAACATTCTCTTGAAACGGCGAAGCAGTTTCTGGCTTGGTAGGCCAAGTGATCTGTTACAAATACTGAACTCTAGTGCTCGCTTCGGCAGCACATATACAAATACTGAACTCTATTACTGTAGCAAGAAAACAGCCATAGACAGTGCATAAACAAATGCACTTGACTTTGTTCAGATAGCTATTTATGGGCACTGAAATTTGAATTTCATACAATTTTCCTAGGTCATAAAATACCCTTAATTTTTTTCCAAACATTTAAAACAAATTTTTTTTTAAGATTTTATTTATTCATTTTAGAGAGAGAGAGATCGGGGCGGAGCTGAGGAAAAGGGACAAGCAGACTCCGTGCTGAGCTCAGAGCCTGACGCAGGACTCAATCTCATGACCCTGAGGTCATGACCTGAGCTGCAACCAGGAGTCGGATGCTCAACCAAATGAGCCATCCAGGTGCCCCATTTTTTTCTAACCATTAAAAAAATGCTAAAACCATGTTGTCTTATAAGCCACACAGAACAGGTAAAGGGGCAGATTTGGCCAGCAGGACTTAATTTGCTGAGCCCTGGTCCAGACCGTTGCTACTCAAAGCGTGTTCCCTGAACCAGCAGCATTAGCATCACCTGGGAGCTTCTTAGAAATGCAGAATCTTGGGCCCCTGCCTCCATCCCCTTCAATCGGAATCTGCATTTGAATACGATACCCTGGGAATTCCAACGCAAGCCAAGCTGGAAAAGTCCTGGTCCACACAGAATTCTGCAGTCCGACAAGGCCAGAAGACCATCAACTAGCTGGCTATAGAATGTAGGCAAAGTGACCCCAAGACTCCGTTTCCTTCTCTATTAAAACAGGTATAAATAATTGTACCATCTCCAAGGACTGCTGTCGGGGAAAGACAAGAAATATACAAAGAGCTTGTCTGGCTTTGCCAGTGCTTTCTGAATGGTAGCTATTACAAAAGCGTCCTGTTTTTTAAGATCATATTTTGAGAAAGGAGTGTGCTTATTTAGTGTTTACAAACTGATCACTTCTGGTGTGGGACAGGGTGCCTAAGGATTTGAGGAGGTCCTTCAGAGCAACTGGAATGTCAGAGACAACTGCAAGCCAAGGTCATACCCATCTGAAGAGAGACCACTCCTATACTGCCAGGTGGCAAAGGAGGCTCCTTGCTATCACATCGTTGCATTTTCAAAGAGAAGCTGGAAACCTAGATTCTAACGTTATAAAAAGCCCTCTTACTTAACACACTGGAGAGACCAAAGAAAATCCACCTGCGGGCTGCATGTGACCGGAGAGCCCTCTGCCTTACATTGGAGAGGTAACAGGAAGCAGTAAGTCACAAGAAAATGAACTGGAGGTTTAGAGCTCCATTCCAGCTCATTCTCCCTAGCCAGGAGACCTGGGACAGATTACTTAACAACTTGGTTTCCTCATCAGGGAAATCCCCACATGTACCTTGGCGAGTTCCATGAGGATGAACTAGAAACGGGTATCCCATGGGGAGGTAGAGCTCAGAACAGGGTAAGCACCCATCCCTGTCATGGCTGATGTTGTGGCATTATTATTGCTACCTTATTCATCAGAACCTAGGCATTCCCGGGAAAAAGGGCTATTTTCCCTCCCTTCTCAAATAGGTTGCAAACAAGCAAGCTCAATGAACCACCACTGAGCATGCTGTCTCATAGTACAGGAAGAGCTTAGTTATTAATGATTTTGTTCTGCCCACGGTCCATGAAGATGCCTTAATGTTCCTCTTAATGCAAATTCCCTCTGAGGCCCAGCCACTGAGGGGTTGGCCCTAGGCTGCCTTCAGGTGCTGCTTCTTTTTGGCTGGGTAGCCTGTGGAGGACAGTGCTTACCTCTTCTCCCCGCCTGCCCTAGATCAGGTGGAGGAGGGCACTGTGCCCGACCACTGTGAGCCCTCCGTTCACCAAAACACGGGAACCTTCCTAGGGTTTTTTGTTTTGTTTTGTTTTGTTTTTCTTTAGAAATCCTACAAATCCTCACATTTGCCACCTACAGGTGTGGGGGATAACAGAAATGGGGAAAGAGTATTGTAAGTCGGGGAAATTCCCACGAACCCTAAGAGCCTTCCTCAGGGCCTTCGGCATCTTCCTTCACACAGAGGAAGCCCCAAAGTACAGGGAACAATCTGGCATCCACAGGGCTACATGTTCAAACTCCACATTGCTCTCTCTCTCTCAGGTGTACACGAATCAGCTGGGGATCTTACTAAAGCTCAGACTCAGATTCAGTAAGTCTAGGGCGGGGCCTGTGATTTTGGATTTCTAGCAAGTTCCTGGGGAGACGGTGATCCAGCTGGTTCCTGCCCCAGGTTTGAATCAACAGGGTTCCTCCTACTTCACTTGCTTCATCTAGGTCTCTGCTCAAATGTCATCTCCTCAGTCCTTTCCCGACCACCTTATCTAAAATGTAATTATTTGTTCAATGAGGGTAGGAATCCTGTCTGGTGTGTTCTTTGCTATATCCCCAGCACCCGCTGAGAGCCGGGCCCAAAGCAGGCACTCAAATATTTGTTCAGTAGAGAAATCCCACTTTGACAGCAGAGGGAAATGGAACTTGGGGAGCCCAAGCCATTTGCTGAAGGTCACACAGCTTGTCAAAGCCAGAGCAAGACAGCGGGCCAGCTCTGGACTTGCAAGCCTTAGCTCTCTCCACCACACCAGAAGAGGAAGCAAAGTTTGTTTACAATACACTTCCTGCCCTAGAACCTTCATCACTACCTTGCAGCTGGATGCAGGGCTACCATTCTGTTCTACTTTTGGGGGGATGCCTGCTGGTGGGCACTGGGTCGGAGGGGACCCAGCAGAGCTGCTGGAAGAGAGGCCATTCGGTAATGTTTAGGGTGCCTTGCTCCTCTGGGGTAAGGGAAATTCTCTCTCTTCAGGTCTGACCAAAAGGAGCCCTTCAGCCTCCATCAGGCCAGCCTCTTGCTCCTCTCAGGGCTCAGTGGTCTCTCCCAGGGGCTCACAGCCTCCCCTGTCAGAGGAGCGGAAAGTGAGCACACTTCGGGCTCCAAACTGCCAAAAAAGAACATTGTGTTGTAACCCAGGAATAGTTGTCCCTCTTCTCCAAAAGGTCACCAGAAAACATGCCCATGGGGGAAAAGGAGGGAGCAAAAGCAAGGAGCTGCTTCCTTTCCAGCAATGGGTGGAAATGCCATAAAAACCCCATTCATGGAGCCCGAGCGAAGCCTTTCTGCTGCCAATGGGGAAACTGCCTCTGCATGAAAACCCATCTCAGCCTCATGAAAAGGTCTCTTTCCACAAGAAAGGCTCCAAAATGGGCTGAAAATACAACACTTGTATTCCCGTCACAAAATCAACTGGATTAAAACAGTTGAAGGTTCTCCAAGAAACCGTGGTCATGGAAGTCTAAAGTAACCTAGACACCCAGCAGCCTCAAACGGGCTACTGAGGCCTCCTCCCAAGCAGCCGTTGATAGGAAGGTAAAAAATAATTAACAAATGTAGCCAGTAGTTACCGTGTGCCCGGTACTGGGCAAACAATGGGTTTTCCCCATCTCATCTAACCCGTCCCACAATCCTGTGAGCTGAGTACCATGATTATTCCCACCTGATGGTTAGGGAAACCAATTACTGGGGAGACCAAGTGACTTGCTGGAGGTCAGAGGTCACACAGAAAAAAAGGAGGAGCATCAGGCCACAACCTACACACAGAACCTCTACCCCACAGGCCTCTGGGCAGAAATTGACCCCAAGCTGCTGTGTAGGGGAGGACCTGGGAAGCACTCTCTTGTTTGTGACTCTGCCTTTCCCACCCCAGTAAGCCCAAGAGATCAGATAGGAAACAGGGAGCAGTCAGGCCATACTGGACTGGGTTTACACTGTGAGGCCCCTATACCTAGTCCATTGATCACCTACTTCCACATTTGGGACCTGCAAGGGGCCAGCTCAGACCACACCTATTTGGGCTACAAAACTGGCAGTGATGGATGCCTCTTTCTGCCCATTCCATATTTATAAGGTCACCTGGCCTTGCCTCTGACACAGAAGTTATTAAATGCTTGGGAGCCATAAGGGCTGTGCTCAGTGCCTTGAAACAAAGGCAAGGAGGCTGCCAGACCCATCAGAGGCAGGAACAAAAGCATTTAATTTCTGAAGGAGCTGCTTGGGAATTTCCTTGTAACTGGGTGCCCAACACACATTACCATTTGGGAGAAAGTAGAGAAGCACGAACAGAGGGGTAAAATGAAATCAAAGCAGGCTTCCCCCCACCCCCAGCCCTGTGTCCAGAAACCTCCCACTTCAAAGGGCCATATGAGTGGTGGGGAAAAGGAAAAGATGCAGTCATCAAAGAGAGAACATGTTAGGATGTCGGGGAATATTTTGTCACTGGTTTTTCCTTTTCGTGAAGTCGCCAAGAAGGATCCACCCCTTCTCCTTACATCATCCAACTGAGAAGCTGCAAGCCTGCACCCCAACTTTTTCCAACCAAAGCCCCAGCAGCCAGATGCAATGGGAGGGCACCCTGATCCCACATCTCCAAAACATAATCATTCCAATCCAGGCTGGGGCTGCCTGGAAGTCAACATTCACGGCACATTAATAAGAAACATCTGGCCACCGAAGAAGGTTGACACAGCGCAGGCGGGCAGTAGTGTATTTGTGGGTGGGACCCAGAGCTACAGGGGCTGAACTGAAAACACAATTGAAAAACCCCAGCTTGTCCAAGGTACCCTCCACATGCTGCCCTGTGTCCCTGGGAGACACCGCCATGCCATGCCCAAGTTGAACCGTTTGGGGCTGAGCAACTTAGATACACAGAGCGTGGGTAGGAGGGACTCAGAACCCTCCCAGCGGGGAAATGCAGCCTGAGCCAGGCTCTCCTGCATCCCCCAGTGTCTGGCCACCACTTCCACCTTCCGATATTTGTAGCAGATGTAGCCCCAGTCTTAAAGGAACAGCCTTTGCATTCTTTCCATGTGACTTACAAGTGAGATTTACAAAAGGAGATAAATATAGGCGTTTGTGTGAGCGTGTATAGATAGATATAGATACATGTTTCCCCGCTCCCCACCCCCGAATTGTTATGCCTTTAGGAATCGGAGTTGATGCATCCTACCTCCATTTATGCAAGGCGAACCCGGGGCACTGGTCACCACACGCGTTACACGGCTGGCCTCTCTCTATCCGCCCCAGTCCAGTCAACTTCAAAACAAAAAGACAACACAACCATGTTTCCACCACGGGGGCTCCCTCCAAAGCCCCACTGGTGTCCCAGGCAGGATGACCTAACCCTCCCATCCCACCTTATCAAATTTGCCTCCAACGCTCCTCCTAGTTGTGGGGGACCCGAGGCGGGGCGCTGCCGGCGCCCCAGGGGTGGTCTCCCGCACGGGAAAGGGTGTGTGGACCCAGGCGGGCTACCCCTGGCGTGGGCACCAAGCCACCAAGAAATGGCCATGGCTGGGGCTTTGTCTCCCCCAGACACCTTGGTCACGGGTTTCTAAGAAACAAAAGCAAGACCCTTCTGTTCCCCAAGGTCCAGGAGAAGCGACCATCGCGCATTCACCTTGAGCTATGCTGGTGCTCCCGGGAAGGGGGCAGCACAGGACACCCCAAAAGACAGCCTAAAGTCAAGTCCGTGGCTAGAGCTCCGAGAGGCTGGACGGTGGAGCTTAGATACTGTGATTATGGAAAAAGGAAAAAAGCCAGAAAGGGGGCTTTCCCGGGCGCCCCCGGACTGTGACACACAGGGCCACCGCTCGGGGTCTCGCTCTCGCCCAGACAGGGGTTTCCAGACTTAACCCCTTCCGCGCCTTGCAGCGCTCCCGCGCGCCCCGGACGCGCCCTCGCCCGCGGGGCCGGCTTACCTGGGGCCACAGGTGCGCGGCCGCCGGGCGGGGCGGGAGGGAAGCCGGGCAGGGGCGCTCGCGGAGGCCCGGGGGGACCTAGGGACCGGCCCCGCTCAGGTAGGGGACACTCACCGAGCGGCTGGAGAGTCTTTTCCGGGAGCTCCGGCTGAACATGGCCGGGCGCCTCCTGCACGCAGCGCCGTCGGTCTGTCCGTCCGCACCGCGGCGGGGAGGGCGGGTCGCCTGGGCGGGCACGCTCGGCGGCCGGTGGCCTGGCTGTCTCCGCCTCGCAGCCCCGGGCTCGCTCGGGAGCGCACGCTTCCCCCGCCTCCCTTGCTGGTGCCTCCCGCTCTCCCGCCGGCAGGTCCCTCCCTCTCTCCCGGCATCCCCCCGCCTCCCCGGGTTCGCCCGGCGGTCCGCGGGCTCTTCCCATCCCTCCCCCGCACCGGCTGCGCCTACTTTCTCCCTTCCCCGCCTTCCCCGCCGGCCCGCCTCGGCTGCCTCCGGTCCCGCACCTGGGCCCGCCCACAAAGGCTCGTCCCTCACCCTAGCCCAAGTTAGGGCAGGGACCACTTGAAGGCCCCCTGTCGCTTGGGCCTGAGCAGCAGCTGGAGGTGGAGGGATGGGGGTTAAGTATGAAGTCATAATTCACATAAGTAAATTGTAGTGCACCATTCTGCCCGTTTTGACAAGTTCACGCAGACCTGTACAGTCGAGATCTAGAAGGGTCCCCTCACCCTCAGAAATGGGCTATTTTAAAAGTTAGTGACATGCCTGGCATGTATACACTAAGTCCCGGTAGATGAGGAGGAGGATGCCATAAACCCTTACCCCCACAGCCCCCGGAATACAGCAGCCGCCGAGTACCTGTTGAACCCGTGCAGGGCAAGCTTTGACGCTCCCCTTCCCCCCACCGCGTGCCCCTGCTTTTCCCACCGCTTGGTCGCTGGTGATCTTCCCCCAATTAACTGCCTTTGTGATTCCGTCTCCTTATCGATTAAAACAAAGATATAACAAGAGTCCTAATCTCACAGTGTTGTTGAGAGAGAAGAGCAGGCCCAGGTACAGCTGTTAATAGATGTTATAACAGGCACAGACTAAGGGCTCATTAAAGATTAACTGTCAAAAAAAAAAAAATAGAAAAAAGTTTGCCAGTCTGAGCATATAGACCAGGCTGTCCACTTCCCACTGATGTGGGAGCTTAAATACCACCCCCCCTGAGAACACTGACCCCCTATTGTAACAACCTAAGGATTCCATAAATGTCAAAAGGAGACGTTCTTGTTGTTGTCAAAAAGATACTTCTATGGGCTTAGCGTTTTTCTGGGTGAGACGTTGAGCCTGAGAGCTGAAAAGCTGTGTGCTTCGGGTAGTAACAAATGGGTGGCAAGGCCAGTCTACATGTACTGCAACCGCAAAAGAATGTATGTGTGCGCACGCGCGTGTGTGTGACCCAGCTTAGACACCTGATGTGCATTAGCGATTGCTGATGATCACCAATGCCCAGAGATGAAGGTTTGAGTTGAGTTCCAGGCCAGAACAAGGGGAAGGCAAGTGGGGAGCGAAATTTACAGGGGACCCAAAAAACGCAGGAATCAAGATAAACAATATTTTTATGTAGTATTTAATGTAATTGTAATGTACTGTAATGTACTGCAATATTTTAAAGTAATTGATGCAAAAAAAAGTCATTATTTTAAATAAAGACCATATCCTATCCTGTACTTACCTGTCGCTCCTTCACTCGCCTCACCGTAATCCTAGCTCTGGAAAAAATATTCCATCGCTTAGCGGCCTAAAGGGGAGACTCCTTTAAGTTGCCTTTAGCGAGGCACCTGGGTGGCTCAGTGGGTTAAAGCCTGTGCCTTCAGCTCAGGTCCTGATCCCAGGGATCGGCTGAACAGGCTCTCTGCTCTGCAGGGAGCCTGCTTCCCTTCGTCTCTTTCTGCCTGCCTCTCTGCCCACTTGTGCTCTCTGTCTCTCAAATAAATAAAATATTTTAAATTGCCTTTAGCCATTTACCCAACACCCCTCTCCCCCCCAGCACCAGTAGCTGTATACTTGCAGAAAGTAACTGCCATGGCTCATTCACCTCTTTATTTGCACAGGCCTAGCACAGACTCTGGCTTATTTCAAATGCTTGACAAATGTTTGTTAAATGACTAAAGAGAAGGCAGTCGCTTTGGTGGGAGGGGGGCAGGGGTGATGGCAATTAAAACCCCAGGTGATCATCAGTATGGGTGCAGAGGGCCCACCTGGCCTTCTCAGCAGGGTGACCGCATTCCCTGCTCCGTACTGCACTGCGCATGGCCTTTTACTGACAGGTGTGGGTCGGGAGGACCATGTTCTCGCTGTGGATATTGCCTACTTGTGTTTTAATTATGAAATCTGTTAGCAAAGGTCAGGAACAAAACCAAGGCATTACAAGTCTCTAACAGATGGAAGGAGCGTATCCGGAGGAAGCAGCACCTTCTTCAGATTCCTTGGAAGGAAGTACAACGGCCAGTGGCAATAGTCCTGCCTCTGGATGGACGTGGCTCTGAAGGACGTAACAGTAATTGTGTCCTTCGGGAAAGCGGTGTGGGTGATCTCGGCATTTCACTTTCGTTTCTCGATTTAAGAGGAGAGGCCAAGAAGATGTGTGTGGTCTCCCCATGTTGTCTGATCAAGCCACAAGCATGAGGCCCAATTCCACTCCCAAAGAGAACCCCAAGGGCTTCCCCTGATATTGGCCATTTAAAAAGACCCCTGGCAGCACCTGGGTAGCTCACTGGGTTAAGCCTCTCCCTTTGGCTCAGGTCATGATCTCGGGGTCCTGGGATCAAGCTCTGCATCAGGCTCTCTGCTCAGCAGGGAACCTGCTTCTCCCTCTCTCTTTGCCTGCCTGCTTGTGATCTCTCTCTCTCCGTCAAATAAATAAATAAAATCTTAAAA